>BDJD01005283.1:37360-86137 GCA_002564525.1 Rosa multiflora
TTGGGATCAATAGATCGCCAATTTTGTTTAAGTCTTTATTTTTCCAAGAGATGTAATAGGCAATTGCCACATATTTTTGTAGTAAATGCCAATGATTTAGCTTTTCTTCAAAGTAGGCTCACTCAAAGTAAGTGTTATGTCTAGGAAGGTTCTGAGATTAATGGTACTTAAGCGAGCCTTGCTCCACCGACATCTCTCTACTCACCTGGTCACATTTATTTTGGAATTACCGAAAGAAGTTAGACTACTACCACTGTTTTGCATTAGCTATCATTTTGGATTAAATTTTGTTTAGTCAATGAGACAATGATGTAACTCCGTTGACTTATGAATAAAATTTCGAGTTCTTTATGACTCTATTTTGATTCTGAGCATATGACTTTTGTGACTACGATGGCTGGGCCATCAGTATTAATTCAAGGACATGGAATAGCCCAAGTTCCACTTGCCAAATGGCACCTTAATTACTGTCACAGAAACTCTCTACGCTTCTAGGACGAATCACACCTATGAATAGCCGACAGATTCCATGAGAAAACTCATGTAGAGAACGGAAATGAGTTTCTTTGCAATACCTCTAATGATTGCGAATAAAGATGCATCTTAGAGAAGTTTATGTGTCTCTCTAGTGGATTTTATGTCACCATTCGAGCCATTAAATCCAATAAAGTTACGAGACAAGATCTCTTGGATTTAGACACATATTGGCTTTGTCACGACAAGATAGGCCATCTTGGTCATGATATGATGATCCGTCTACTAAAGACTTCACATGGACATCATTTCTTTCGAGCGAAACGAAGCATGAATCAAAAGTTGATTTCTGGACTAAGTGTGACCGACGCAGCTACCTAAGGGCACCGCCTCCGTCCACCACCAGCCTAGGGCTGGCGCAGTCCCTATCCATAACGCCATGGATAACGTCCATCATGGTGATGGCGCCCTAGGTGATGTTGCAATCACCAACTTGCTTCAAATAGCATTTCGGACGCTCAGGCCTAACCAAAATACTCATTGGTTGCTTCTAAAGCCTCTCGCTCGTTTTACAAATCCCGTTCCTTAGGGAAATTAGGACAAAGTTCGTCCTATGCAAAGGAAATGAACATACTCATTATGTTCTTACATAGAATCCATAAGGATTCTGTGGATTGATTCAACCAACTTGCGGACGCTTAAATATTTCATGATGTTGGTTGACACGCAAACACGCTGGTCACGTGTTGTGTCATTGTCCACCTATAAATGCTGCTTATGCTACACTCCTAGCACATATCATATGATAACAGGCTCACTCCCCAAATCATCCTATTTAGTCAATTGGATTTGACTATGCTAGAGAGTTTACATCGAAATATTTTCGATGAAATTGCAATGGGACTGATGTTGAACATCATGTTCCCATGTACACACCTAAATGGTCTTGCGGAAACGACTTTGATTATAGTCCGGACATTAGTAATGCACACCAATTTCCTTATATCGGCTTGGGGTGATGCAATATAGCATGCAGCTATGCTAATTCGTCTACGACCCACCGCCACTCAATATACCTCTGCGTTATATCTAGTGACTGCGTACAAGTATCGTACTTATGCATATTTGAGTAAGCCATTTAAATGCCAATTGCGCCTCCACAACGCTTAATGATGGGTGCTTACAGACGAATGGGCAACTACGTTGGATTTGAGACTCCAACAATAGTCCGCCACTTAATACCCTTGCAAGGCGATCTCATTACCGCTAGATTTGCGGGTTGTCACTTTGATGAGACAGTCTTCCCATCGTTAGGGGGGAAATAAGAACACGGATGTTTAACAGGAATGACAGGAATTGTAGTGGCATGTCCCCACTATGTCTCATCTCGATCCTTGTTAAAGTGACGAGATCACACAAATATGTTGCAAACAAGCCTACAAGGAAGGACGTCCCTACGAGAGGATGTAGGGCCACCTACACGGAGGTAGGCATGGCGCCAATGCCAAAAAGAGTGGCACTCTGGCGTTATAGGCCATAGCCCCAGCTAGATGCGTGGGAGGCCCGTAGGTTCGAAGGACACTTTGGCATATTCCAATCCTTTGATCATCAAGACTCAAAATCCGTCTCATGAGAATCTTCCGGGTTAGGGTTATGGTTGGGGGACACCTCAACGTCAAAACCTATTCCCGAGAATATAGAGCTCTATGAAACTTACACTAGTGTACATGAGACGTGGGATAGAAACTCCATCATAATTGATGATGTAATTGCTCATTTCGTTGCGCATGAGTTTGTTGAGTCAGATGATATCGAACCACGCTCCGTTGATGAATGAATGTCAACGTAGAGAGATTTAGCCTAAATGGAAAGATGCGATCCCAGTTAAGTTGGATTCTCTAACGAAGAGGAAGGTTTTCGAGCCAGTGATGCCAACACCTCCTAACATAAAACCTATTGACTAATGGGTCTTCGTTAGAAAGTGTGATGAGAAAAAGAGATGGCAATCTCGCCTTATGGCACAAGGCTTCTCACAAAATGCCTTGGAATCGACTACGATGAGACATATTCTCTCGTAATTGATGTCATTGCACTCCACTACCCTGTCAGTTTGGTAGTTTCCGAATAACTGAACATGCAGCTTACAAATGTGGTCACTACGTATCTATATGAGAATCTAGATACGAAATATACTTGAAGGTTCATGGTGAACTTCATCTACCCAAGTCAAGTGGCTTTAGACTACGGAGCGCGTTTATAAAGAGGTTGAAAAGCTCACTAAAATGACTACTTGATTGGGAAGGGATATGCCCACGCGTTTCCATAACAAGTTTCGAATTCCATCGCGGTTCATGTTGGACATGATCTTCATTAGAAGCCCTTAAAGAGTTAAGGGAAACCACTGAACACTTGAAATCCGATTTTGAGATGAAGGATTATGGGAGAATACGATTATGTCTCAGTTTGGAACTTGTGCATCGTATCGATAGATGCTTAGGCATTTTGACAAGGTCAAACATTCAAGCACCCCCATGATCGTCCTTAGTCTTGATCCTGAAAATGATCCTCTTCGTCTGAAGGATAATGACGAAGATGTGCTAGAGGCAGAAGTGCCTTACTTGAGTACAATAGGGGCATTATTGTATTTAGCTCAATGCACAGGACCAGACATCTCATTTGCAGTGAACTTGTTAGCTAAGGTATAGCTCTGCGCCAACGCGACGCCATTTTGATTGGTGTAAAAGACATCTTTCAGTACTTAAAATGTACTATTGATATGGGCTTGTTCTATCCCTACAGAGAGATGATAGATTCGGACCCATCACACACCAGAAACGTCGCCAACGTTGGCCTACGTTCTCTATCCCCATCCCAAAACGGTATAAGTGTTTTGGAAGGTTTTGCTGATGTTGGGTACCTCTCTGACCCACACAAAGGTCGCTCCCAAACTGGTTAAGTGTTCACCATGGGAAAAGACCGTGATATCTTGGAGGTCTACAGAACAGACCATAGTCGCTATATCTTCGAACCGTGCAGAGATTATTGCTCTTCATGAAGTGGTTCGTGAATGTTTATGGATTGGATCCATAATCACGCATGTTCGAACAATTGTGGTTTGAAGTCTACCACAATTAGGATAATGTTGTTCATGTTGAACAAATGAAGCAAGGCTAAATCAAAAGCAACAACACCAAGCATAATCAGCAACAACAGATTCTCCTCAAATACCAAAGTGAACTAGGTTCGATCTGAGGATAATGTGGCAGACTTGTTTACCAAGTCATTGCCCAAATCCACGTTCGAGAAACATGTGGCAAGAATTGGCTTGCAGAAATTATCTGAACTCTCATGATCGTAGTCATCAGGGGGAGACGCAGACATTAGGGGGAGATGTCTACATGTTCACCTCAAAACGTGAAGGGTGTGTTGTGCTCTTTTTCCCCTTCGACTGAGATTATTTTTGTCCCACTGGGTTTTTGTTACTCGGCAAAGTTTTTAACGAGGCAACGAGAGAAGCACCGCATTTGGGCAACACAAGGGGGAGTGTTCAAGTAAACCCTAATTTGTGTTTGGCCCAAACTCTAGGTTACTTGACCTAGTGGTAATACCTCAACATTTAAATCTGACACAATTTTCATACTTTCCGGATATAACTGCGTCAACCCTATGCCCCATTAAATTTCGTCTCTTCCTCTCTCTCTCCCCCCCCCTCCTAATCTACCAAAAACCCAGACAGCAAAATAGTAATTCAAATCAAAGAAACCGATCTCACAAGCCATAGTGCCATACATATATAATCTCCATAATAAGTCATACATCTTTGGTGAACTCGGCAAACAAAATTTGGATTCAAAGCCACATATTTAATGAATTCGGAGAGTGGTTTGGACTATGGAATTAAATTGCAATCAAGACTACTCGATCTCTTTCTTGATCTCTGCTATTTTATGGTTGAACTCATTTACTCCCTTAACGACGAACACTTGTGAGACTGGAGATTGAAGATACCAGCGGGATTGATTTGTAATCAAACTAACCACTTACTGGGCTTTGCTAATCAAAGGTTGGCGAAATCACTAGAGGCGGCGGTGTCACCGAATTATGTTCAGAAGTTAAGTGTCATAGGAGATCACCTCAGAATTAATTTCTCTCTTCTCACCTTCATCTCTGCGTCTTGTCTCCTCAAAAACCCAGAAGCTGCTTGTGTAGTGTACGTGAAGAAAGAGAAAGTATGCTCAAGGTAGAGATGAGATTGTAGCAAAAAATAAAATAAAAAGTGGATTAAAGAAAGGGACAGAATTACCCATGGAAAAATGTCACATAGCAAAAAAGTTAACACCGTTATAGATGGAGGGCATGAAAATTAGTCGAGTTTTAAAGTTAAGGTATTAATGTGATAGTTTTCAAGTTTCAGGTATGAAAATGATGAATGGACTTTATTTCGGGTACTATTTGTAAAATTTTCTCGTTTTTTAGTACATCATAAAATTGTTATCATGCTGCTATCTGTTAAGAATATGAACGGTCCATATTGTATTGTAAACCTTGCTTTTGTAATTTTGTTTGATGCCTCAGATTTCCAATTAGCTCCACTATTTGTGTGGCTCGCTAGCTTGCACCATACTTTTTCGTTTTTCATTATTCTCCCCTCTTGATCTGACCCATTGTTTGTACTGGCTACAGCGCTCCATGGATGACTTCTTTTATGTAGTTAAACTCAACCTAACTTTAGATTTCTACTCTAGGAGACGAAATGGATGAGTTGGTCGGTGTTGATGCTTCAAGCATATTTGGGTTGAATACTTCGATTATTGACCATCGTCAATAATGTTTTTTGATTTCTATAATATCTTTTCTTAAAACATGTTGAGGATATTTCGGAGCTAACATAGGACAACTCCAATTATAAGTCCTATATAAAGGGTCATATCACCCGTATGAATCATGAATGTGCCTAGACAACACCCTTATTTTTGTTTTTAGCAAGATTGCACTACTTAATCCCCCTATGCCACGGACACAGTGTATTTCGTGCCCTGGGTCACCTAGAGTCACTTTTTGGGTCACCATCGTGACCTGCAAAGTGACCTGGTGACCCAGGTCACCATGAAACTGTGCCCGTGACCTAGATGGTGGAAATTAACACTAAAAATCAGTGAATAGTGGGTGACCTAGTGACTCAACGGATGAACTTGCTCTTAACCACACCCATAATTTCATGGCTATTAACACTATTAGGGACAGAAGAGTGTGGCTATTGGCATGGCCTTTAACCACGAATAACCTGTCCAACAGTTGTTGTACTGACTCCATTTTGGATTTTTTCCTCTTGCCCACTATTTGACACACCATTTAGGCACGGTCATTTACATTTTTTATTTATTTAATTCCTTTAGTTTCTTCACATATGCCACGGATATATGTGCTCAATGTGGTAAGCGTGTGGAATTTTGATACCCTAAACTATTTTATGCGATGGAGGCAATTTGTGGCTAAAGTCTAAAATAGCAGGGGCATATCAATTGTGGACAGGGATGACAAAAATCCCCAGCGGGGCGGAGCTCCATTAGATACCTGCCCCTAATGGGGGGAGAATTCGGAGACAAATGGGGAATGGGGATCCCCGATCCCCGCTATCAAAGATTGGGGATGGGGCGGGGATGGTATTGTAATCCACATCCCCAAACCCGCCCCAATAATATATACATATATTTAACTTCTATATATTTTAATTTATTTTTTATAATATAAATCACAAATATATACATTTACTACTTTATTTTAATGGCTACACTTTTACTTCAATAGTGTTTTGACTTTTTCACTCACTGAATTATGATTTATGAATTTAATCATATTTTAAATTTATTTGTTGTAGATTTTGATTTTAAAAAAGGCAATATGAGAAAAAATTATTTTATTTATTAAATTCTTATTGGGGATTTGGGGCGGGTTTGGAGGCTTAGTCCCCAGTGGGGATGGGGATGAGGAATCCCCAATATATTTTTATTGGGGATTGGGGAGGGGATAAGGGTAGAGAATGACCCCGGGGATGAGGATGATATTGTGATCCCCATCCCCAATCCGCCCCATTGCCATGCCATAGGGCATATTTCTAGTAGTGACCTCTTCTCTCCTCTCTGCCATTTGATAACGAATCCTCTGAAGAGCCCACGGTCTCAAAATTAGAGTCCGCCTCCAAAAGCTTTTCCTTTTGAGACTTGTTATAAGACTAGTCTCAAAATTTTGAGCGTTAAGACCTTTTCTTTTCTTCTTCTTGTGCTTGAGATATTATTTTTCAAGCAAGGTCTCAAAATAATGGAGACTCATGGATGGAGTTGCTCTTAGGACCTTCATTACCGAAACTACTATTATTATTTTCATGACTGTTTTGTATTAGGCTTAATATTCCAAGCTTTTAACACATTATAATAATGACACATTTGTAGTTTTTTGAGCACAATATATGCACTTATCTTTTGCAAACCCAAAATAATATATTTTGTGAAGATATTAAGAAAACTAACCAACGTAAGAGGAGGGTTACCCATATTTCTCTCCAATCCCATGGTTAACAACACCATAAAAAAAAATTAAAAAAAATTAAAAAAAAAGAGAGAAGAGGAACAAAATATTAAGAACAAACCCCTTGACGAAAATGACACGAGCCATGCAGAAGTGGGACAAGAATCGAAATCGAAAGGGGCAATGGGCCATAAAAATAGCATCAGAACGTCTCATACACAGAAGCCCAAATATAATATCAGAATCATCGAAGATTCCGAGGCGAGTACGAAACTACGAACCGACCAGAGAGCTTTGATTCCCAAACAAAGTATATCCTTTGCTGTTCCGAGTCAAAACCTTCAGAAAAGGACGTTTCTTGTTCCTGTCAATGGTTAGTCTTAGTTTACCTTCCTCTTTTACTCTAGCTCTTTGTTCACAGCTTCTTTGATTTTGTTACTTTTACCTTGTGGGTTTCACTTTCTGTGATTGCTTACATAGAAATTCTGATGCAGAAAGAAGCAAAAAATTGAAACAAAATCAGTGACGCAGTTGAAGGATGGCGGCGAGTTCCGCAAGATTTTCATCTGCTGGGGTAAATTATGAAGTTTTACTCTTAGTCAATTTATCTATTTATTATTATTATTTATTTAAAAAAAAGAAAAAGAATGGAGAGCCAAATTTGAATTAAAGATTCAATCTTTGGGTTGGTAAATTGGATTCTTATTTTTTCTTGAGTTACCATTTGAAGCAAGACTTTAACTTTTAAGCTCCTAATGCAGGAAGAAAGAAATGGAGAAGGAAGAGGAGTTAAAGGAGACCCAGATCATGTTTGTTTCGTTTTCATCCTTCTTGTTTTTCTTTTTATTGCATGTTGGTTTTGTTGAAAATGTGATGATATTTGGTTATATACGACCGATTTGGCTTGCATGGTTTAGTATGAAATTCAGTGGAACTAGGATATGATCATATGAGTGTAGCCTGCAATGAAATATGAAGCAAATGTACTTGCAGGATATCAGTACAAGAGTATAATGGCCTTAGTTCCACTTTTAGGATCTCACTAGAGTATCATATATAGCATAATTTGAAGCAAGTGCATTATGCATGCCCATACGAGTTGATGTTTGGGACTGCTAAGCATGGAAACAGTCTTTATTACATACCTGGATGCAATGGCCGGATGTATACGGTAGCATAAAAACCCTATTTGAATAAATGAACAGGTATTTACATGAAAAGGTGAATAGTTGGATCGGTTCATAGTTTTAAGCACTTTATGTTAGGAAATTGGCATATTGTTTGGTCTTTGTGACATTGCTCTAATTATTAGTCCTTTTGAACACTGAAAGACACAAATGATAAACAAGCTTGCTGGTGCTGTGATGGAGAAGCTCGCATTTTCAGACCCCTCCAAAACACTCACACCAGATCAGAAGAATGAAATCAAACGACGTCTTTGTAGACTCTTACCTGCGTTTCACACACCCGATCATCCCACCTATGCCGTGGTACCACTCTCATTCTTGTCTTTTAAAACAAAGTTACTTCTACGGTAATGATTATTCTAACAAACTTGTAATTTTATATCTGTACAGATGATTCGTAGGGCAATTGAGGAGTTGAATGAGGAACAGGGGTCAACTGAAGAAGCAATATCAAAATATATTAGAGAGAAGTTTGACGGTTTGCCATTGGCTCATGCAAGTTTCTTGAGTCTTCACTTGAAGAAGCTAAATGAGAGGGGAGAAATTGTTTGTGTATCAAAAAATTGCTATATGCATCCAACTGATAAAGGTGATTCTCTTTCTAGAAGAAAGTGTGTCCCGAAACAAAAGAAGACTCGGAAGGGTTGGGGAAAAGGAAACTCAGCTAAAGGAAATGAACATAAAACATTAGCAGAAGAACAAGTTGAAGTGACTGAGAAACAGAGAAAGCAGAGGAAGCAAAGTCAAAAACCGCAGTATTGTAAGGCAGTTGACAACCAAACTGGATCTCCAGAGCAAGTCAATGGACAACAATGTCAAAGAAAAATGGAAGAAATTGCTGCAATTGCTGAAAAGAAAAGTCAAGAACAAATTGAAGAAGATCAGCAGAGTAAGGTGATTGATGATAAAAAAGAATCTCCTGATGCACAGCAAGGAGAAGTAATTAAACAACAAATTCAAGGTATTGCAGTCATTGTTGTTCCCCGAAATTCCGCGGAACAGATATATAAAGTCCCCGAAGAACAAGAAGTTGAAGTGACTGAACAACAGCAGCAGCACGGGCAGCAAAGTCAAGAACTGAGTCAAGAAGAACAGCATAGTATGGTAATTGACTGTCAAAATGGATCTCCAGATGAAGAAAATGTACAGCAAGATGAAGTGAATAGGCTGAAAAGTCAAAATCAAGTGCAATTACCTGGAGTGATAGTCGAAAAGCAGAACATTGAACAGATATATAAAGAAGATGAAGTACAAGTAGAAGTAACTGAACAACTGAGAGAAGATGGGCACGAAATTCAAGATTCAATTCAAGCAGAACAGTGTAGTAAGATGATTGAAGATAAATATGGCTCTACAGATGCGCAGCAAGAGAGAGTGAATGGACATGAAAATCAGAAACATATGCAAGATGTTGCGTTGATTGTTGATAAGCAGAATGTTGAAGTCAAGAAGTATCAAGTGAATGAAGAGCAAGTTGAAGTGATTGAACAAAAGGCAGAAAATGTGAAGCAAAGTGCAGAGCCAATACAGCACATGAAGGTGATTGATTGTCAAAATGGATCTTCAAAGCAACAAAATGAACAGAAAGATGAAGTGAATGGACACCAAAGTGAAAATCAAATGCAAGTAACTGCAGTGAATGATGTTGAAAAGTCTAATTTTTCAGAACAGACACGTAATGTGAATGAAGAAGAACAAGTTGAAGTGACTGCACAGAGAGAATATCATGTGAAGCAAAGTGCAGAACCAATACAGCACATGAAGGTGATTGATTGTCAAAATGGATCTTCAAAGCGACAAAATGAACAGAAAGATGAAGTGAATGGACAGCAAAGTGAAAATCAAATGCAAGTAACTGCAGTGGTTGTTGAAAAGTCTAATTTTTCAGAACAGACACGTAATGTGAATGAAGAAGAACAAGTTGAAGTGACTGCACAGAGAGAATATGGGCAGCAAAGTCAAGAAGAGCAACATAACAAGGTGATTGACTGTCAAAATGGATCTCCAGAGCAACAAAATAAACAGCAAGAATATGTGAATGAGGATCAATTGCAAGAAATCATTGTGAGTTGTGAAAAGCAGATTGACACAAAACTGAAACACAAAGTGGCTGATGAGCGTATTGAAGTAAGTATGGATAAAATAGTTGAAGAACAGTACCAAACTAAAGAACAATTGTGTGAAGTGATTGAACAACATAGTCAAGCTGTCAAAAGAGATATACAGTTACATGGAGAAGCAGTTGAAGCAATTCGGTCTGGACCAGAGGCACAGCAAAGTGATATGATTTCAGAACAAAATAGACTGCAAGACCAAATTGAATTAATAAGGTAGATTGTTATCTCTCTACCTTCGATATTGGCTGTGTTATTGTCCATCCTATGCATTCTTTTTCTGATTTCCTAAACAGTATGCAGGAGTTATTGCCTAAGAAGCAAGAGAAAGATGCGGCTACTGTTGTCAATTCAAATGTTTCTATTGCAAGTCAGAAATTTTCCCACCATGTTTCGTCAAACTTGTCTGAGGTAAATGTTGGAATTTGTTATCTCTCTACCTTCGATATTGGCTGTGTTATTGTCCATCCTTTGCATTCTTTTTCTGATTTCCTAAACAGTATGCAGGAGTTATTGTCTAAGAAGCAAGAGAAAGATGCGGCTACTGTCGTCAATTCAAATGTTTCTATTGCAAGTCAGAAATTTTCCCACCATGTTTCGTCAAACTTGTCTGAGGTAAATGTTGGAATTTGTGTACAAATAATGCAGTGCCTAACTACCAATTTAAACCTGTTATGTTTCTTCTTGGACTGACATGAGAATTGTATGAAATTGATGACGACGACATGTAAGCTGCTGGAAAACAACGTTAAGGTGCAGGGAAAGATGCAGAAGCTGCTGGAAAATAACATTAAGGTGCAGGAAAAGACACATAAGCTGCTGGAAAATAACATTAAGGTGCAGGAAAAGACACTTCAGGTTCAGGAAAAGTTGTTTGAGCTGTTGAAGGAGTTAGCAGATACCATTCGAAATCCTGTTATAGAAAAAAGATCAATGCCAATCATTGCTCCTTGTGGAGAGAGGGAATATATAGATTGTGGATTTCCAGCAAAACAGAAGCACCAACCTGAGATCACAGCTCAAACAAAAGCATTGGGATCCCAGCTGAATGAAATGCTAGCATCTCTTGAACTACCCATGGATGCAGCAGAGTTATTTTTAAAGCAGGGAAAGCTATGCAACCTTGGTCAGCAACAAGTACCTAAGGGCCAGAACAAATCAATTAAGAATATGCCTGATGCTGAACAACCTCAACAACAGGAGATTGGAAATTCAGAATTGTTGCGGGAACTGCCAACAATGGAAGAAGAGAATGAAGAATTATCTGGACCTGTTAGAAAAAGAATTCGTTTAAGCATTGAAGCAAATCATGAGAAAGAAAAGCAACTGCAAGTGCATAATGCTGAAGGCCATCCTGATCTTCGTAGTCAAGAGAAGCCATCTGTATCTGTGCTAGTCCCAAGTTTTCCAGATGTCTTCTTGCACTCGCCAAACTATGAGCAGGGGACCCAGCAACCAAAAGTTCAAAAGACAGAAAGACCTCATGAAATCAAATCGCTGTCAGTGGAGGGAGGAATTATTGCTCATGTATCCAGGACAAACCTTATAGAATCTTCTGTTGATTTGCTTCAGGAAGAACAGGAGATTGTTCCTGAGCTAACATATCAAGAAAACCTTCAAGAGCAAGAACAAGAAACGCAGTCATTTAGTCACAAGAAGCATCAACAAGCTATTCTTTCTGATGTGGTGAAGACGCCTGATTTCCTATTAGCAACTGTGAGAATTATCTTCAGCTCTTCAAAATTTAAATTATTTGAAAAATGATAAATATCTGAAGAAGCATAAGTCTTTTTTCATGATGAGGAACCTGATGAAATAGTACAACTAGGATGAACGAAGTCTTCCCTATTTCTAACAAGTAATAACATTATCTAGCAAAAAAAAAAAAAAAAAGGAATACAATTAAGTCAAAGCTCCATCCAATCAAGAAGCAGTACACTAGAAGACATATCTCTAAATGGTTTAAACAAAGGTGCCAAAAGAGAAGTTGAGAACTTAATACATTTGTTACTTTCTTTCTAAAGAATGTCCATTTTAGTACATATGATAAATAATTCAATTTTATGCACTCTTGCAGGGTGCGGAGCAGGAAGCAGAAAATGTGATTAAAGACAAGGATGTTGAGCTTGATCTGACAGCAAGTGACCAATCTTGTCGAACACAACCTGAGCAAAAGCAGCAGCAGAGGCAACTAGGTCTTCTGGGTAAACAACCATCTGAATCTTATTGTGAAGGAGCAGAGGCATCTAAATATCAGGTAGCAATAGTGACATCTTTTGCTTGAACTACAATCCTCAAATTTAATTCAAGGAAGTTGGATATAATAAAAAAAGAAAGTTACCATTTGAGTGGATGCAATTTATAATTCATTTTAATGCACTCTTGCAGGATGAAGACCATCAACCAGAAAATGTGATTAAGGAGAAGGCTGTACAGTCAAGTCACCTGAGTCTTGAATTGACAGCAAGTGAGCAATCCAGTCAAAGACAATTGGAGAAACAGCAGCAACAACCGCAGAGGCAATTACGTCCTCGAGGTAAAAAGTCAGCTGAGTCTGATTGTGGAGTGGCAACGGCACCTGAATGCCAGGTAGCAGCAATGACATTGT
Source organism: Rosa multiflora (assembly GCA_002564525.1). NCBI lineage: Eukaryota > Viridiplantae > Streptophyta > Magnoliopsida > Rosales > Rosaceae > Rosa > Rosa multiflora. Next base: position 50,269 of record BDJD01005283.1, read on the forward strand.
CTCTTGAATTGTAAAACTTTCAAATATGATTTCAGTTCCTTCGGTAATAGCTTTAGCAGGATTTTCAACCTGATAATCTGAATGAAAACTCAAATTAAAAGATTGCAAGACACCTAAAAGATCATGTCAAAGACATATAAATGTTTAATATGCATGCATGCACCAATCAAATTAGATGTTTCAATATAATTTGATATGCTTGTCTTACCTTCGAACATAGCAGGAGCAGCAGCTCAGATATCCAATGCAGGAAAGAATGAAGCTTGATCATAAACCAGCAGAGCAGAGTCAATTGTGCCCACGGTGCCAGAGGCACTCTGAGTCTGAACCGTCTCTCACTACATCTATGGTTGAATTATCACCAAGAAAAAGTCAGGATACTGACAGTCAAACAGAGGAAAAGACTCCAGAGCTGAAGACATCAGCAGAGGAAACAGGCCAAAGACAGGTCCAGCAGAGGCAGCTTCGAACAAGAAGCAAAAACCTGTCTGAATTCAAGCAAACATCACTTTCAAATACTGGAATGTCACAAGTGGATAAGCCAGGAGCCGAAGATTTGTCTCAACTGAAAAGGCAGCCTCAAGTGGAAAAGCCTGGAGTTGGAGATCCATCTCAATCGAAGAAGAAACAAGTTAACCGCTTAAACAAGCGAAAGTGGTGCACTCCAGAGCCCACAACAATGCCCAACGCCATTGGTGCAATCGTCACTTACCAGAGACGGTCAAGTCAAACTATAGAGCCCAACCCTGAAGCATTTCAGGATCTAGGACCAACACTCGCAGACCATTTGGAGCAAAAAGAGAATCATCATGGTCAACGAAAGAAGCTCAAATCAGCAAAAGAAAGTCCTGATGAGTTGGCTCTCACTTCCCAGCATCTTGTGGTGGATCCTCACATTCTAGTAAAGCCTCCAGTGCTCAATCCAGCTGCAGTGGGACAATTGCCTCAAACAACAAAAGAGCTGCCCCAGAAACAGCAGCTGCTGCACCATATGAAACTGCGCTCGTGCAGCCAAGCTGCATCGCAATCTGAACCTGATGTTTTGATAGTGGGACTATTGCCTCAAACAACAAAAGAGCTGCCACAGAAACAGCTGCTGCCCCATATGAAACTACACTCAGGCAGCCAAGCTGCATCGCAATCTGAACCCGATGTTTCGATGATTGATACGTTGCCCGCAGAGCACCATTCTGAGCAGCCACAAGAACAGAAGCATCCTAAGTGGCCACAGAAGCAAAGAGGGAGGACTCCTAAACCAAAACTGGATAGAGCTGGGCCTGTTAAGCGTCAACAGCTGCAGGAACAACCAAAAAGACGAGGGAGGCCCCGTAAGTTGGATGTAAATACTATATCAGGGAGAAAATTGATCTCAAAGAACAAACAGAAGCAACCAAAGAGTCCAGGGAAGGCAAAATCTCGAAAAGTGATCAAAGGAAAACTACAGAGTCAAGTGAGGGGAAAGCCTCAAAAAGTGACTCAAGGAACACCAAAGAGTCAAGTGAGGGGAAAGCCTCAAAAAGTGACTCAAGGAACACCAAAGAGTCAAGTGAGGGGAAAGCCTCAAAAAGTGACTCAAGGAACACCAAAGAGTCAAGTGAGGGGAAAGCCTCAAAAAGTGACTCAAGGAACACCAAAGAGTCAAGTGAGGGGAAAGCCTCAAAAAGTGACTCAAGGAACACCAAAGAGTCAAGTGAGGGGAAAGCCTCAAAAAGTGACTCAAGGAACACCAAAGAGTCAAGTGAGGGGAAAGCCTCAAAAAGTGACTCAAGGAACACCAAAGAGTCAAGTGAGGGGAAAGCCTCAAAAAGTGACTCAAGGAACACCAAAGAGTCAAGTGAGGGGAAAGCCTCAAAAAGTGACTCAAGGAACACCAAAGAGTCAAGTGAGGGGAAAGCCTCAAAAAGTGACTCAAGGAACACCAAAGAGTCAAGTGAGGGGAAAGCCTCAAAAAGTGACTCAAGGAACACCAAAGAGTCAAGTGAGGGGAAAGCCTCAAAAAGTGACTCAAGGAACACCAAAGAGTCAAGTGAGGGGAAGGCTTCAAAAAATGTCTGAAGAAACAGTAAAGAGTCAAGTTAGGGAGAGGGCTCGAGAAGTGACTGAAGGAACCTAAGGAAGCAACTATGGTAACTGAGACCTTTTGGCTTTTTTTTTTTTTGAAAGGAGACCTTTTGGCTTTTAGTATCACTAGCTTTATAGTTTGCTAGTTTCCATCTTTTGACTTCATTAAATTGTGTTCCTGGGGAGTCCCTTGTGATGATGGATGTCAAGATGCTAGGTCAGAACAAATCAAACACCAGAAGTAATCCATTTTCTTTTTGGACAGGCTTATAAATTAAATATCCCGGACTTGTTATTCATGACATTCAGCAAGGTGCATATTTGATCTTATTTTCAGTCTTTTCTCTTCACTGTTGACTTTGTCTCATCAAATGCACTGGAATGTAGCTGGAGATTTGTAAATTATCTTTTGTTGGGTAATATAATCATGTAATGCTGCTGGAGATGTTGTATATTGTCTCTTTAGTTATGCTTGTGTTCTTGTCTCGTGATTGGTTTATGAAGTGGAGGGTTAGAGAGTAAAGAACGTTGGACGATTTGCCATTGCTATAATACTTGGTAGGAGAAACTGATCTTGAAAATATTTAGTTCCAGTCATCTCAGTTTTCTACTTCATACTATAACCCGCCATTTTCAGATTCTAAACGGACTTTTCCATTTGTTCTCCTCTCAACTATTTTCTTTTAAAGTTTTTCATGAGCCCGTTTTGAAAATGTGGATCGCTCAACATCCAATGGTCAGACAACAAAAATTTTCCTAATATTCGGCTACTGCCCAGTGAACTTTTGAAAAGGAACTTGAAAGTATCGTTCAGTAGATAAGAACCAAACACTATGAACAGAATTTGGTGACTACTAGACGTCGAGTGTTCACTACTCGCCAGCAATGGCCGAGAGCTATTTCTAGTGAGCATGTAGAGTTTCTTTCGTTTGTACTAATGACAAAGCCATAAACAAGCAAATGTAGAACAACAGGAACAACAGAAGTAAACTGTAAAAGCCATAAATTCATTTTCGTTGGTCATTTAATTTTCGTTTGTACATAATATAGTAACCGAATCGGGTTTTCGCGGTTCATTCAAACCTTTCAAGCGGGAAAACGCTGGAAGCCCAATAATAAGTCGGCCCAAACAAGAAGAGGCCCGGGCGGAGAAAACAATGAAGAGGCACCAGTTTAACGCTATATAAGAGAGCTGGTAAAGTTTCACAGAAGCTACTAGATGGTAAATACAACTGAGACTCAGCTTAGAAAACACAACGAAACCCTAAGAGAGAGAATCACTCTTTCCAAAAATGGAGATGATTGGTAACAGTTAACGATCAAGCTCCTTTCTTTCTATTATTTTTCAGGTATGGTATCTTCGTTCTGTATAATAATGATGATATTAGGATTATTTTTATTTTTACTTTTTACTGTTTTGGTATTTGGTTGCTGTATCAAACCAGAATCAAATGAAAGATTGAGCCTTTACTGTTGCATCACTGTTCTGGTTTTGTGTCAAGTGTGTAAGAAGTAAAAAGTTCTATACTTTCAGATATATTTTGATAGAAATGTGTTTGATGCTTTTGGATTATAATTTGTAAAAGTGAAAAAAAAAAAGTAAGAATAAAAAAGCTAAAGGGAGAAACTTTACTCCTTTTTGCAGCTGTTGCAATGTCTGCCGAAGTAGTTGAACATGTGAAATTAGCCGAAGGACGAGATGGAGTTGGTGAAAATGAGAGAGAGTTAGGGTTGCAATGTCGAGAACCGGTTCGAGAAGATGAGCAGAGTAAGGTCATTGATGATCAGAATGGATGTCCTGATGAGGATCAAGATGAGGTGATTGGACAACTGATTCAGGTGGATGGAGTGATTGACTTGACTGAGCAAATACTACAACTTGGGAAGCAATGTCAGGAAAATGGTTCTTTAATTGCTACATCTTTCGGCTCATCTGGAGAAGGGAAATGCGAAGAGACTGAAGAACAACAAGTTGAAGTGACTGAGCAACAACTACAACATGGGGAGCAAAGTCGAGAACTTATTCTAGAAAAAGAAGATAGCTTTGTGATTGAGTATCAACAAAATGGTTCGCCGGAGCCACAGTATGAGGGGCAAGATGAAGCGAATGGAGAGAAGAACCACAATCAAATGCAAGTAACTGAAGTGATTGTTGCAGAACAGACATGTAAAGCAGAAATTGAGGTTACTGAACAACAGAGTGAATATAGGCCGCAAAGTCAAGAACCAATTCAAGCAGACCATCAACTTGGGTTGGGAGATGAGCAGCAAAATGAAGTTATTGGACAAAAAATGCAAGAAATTGCATTGGTTATTGAAGAGCAGGATACTGTGGAAGAGAAGTATAGAGTGACTGAAGGACAAGTTGAAGTGAGTGAACAATGGCTGCAATTTTGTCAGGAATTTGTTCAAGAAGAGCAACATAGTTTACTGATTGACTATAAAGATGGTTCTTTGGAGAAACATATTGAACAGCAAGATATAGTCAATGAACAGAAAAGTCAAAAGCAGATGCAAGTAACTGCAGTCATTGTTGAGAACTATAATGTTGCAGAACAGACATGTAAAGTAGAAAATGGGCTGCGCAATCAAGAAGAACAGAATATTAAGGTGATTGACAATGTAAATGTATGTCCAGATGAGCAGCAAGGTGAAGTGATTGGACATCAAGTTCAGAACCAAATGCAAGAAATGGCATTGATTGTTGAAAAGCAGAATGTTGTAGCACAGAAATATGAAGTGACCGAACAACAGATAGAAGATGGGCATCAAAGTCAAGAACCAATTCAAGAGGTACAGAAAAATAAGGTGAGCAAAGCACAAGTTCAAGTGACTGAACAACAACCGGAATATGGACAGCAAAGTCAAGAACCAATTCAAGAAGAACAGCATGATAAGATGGCTGAAGGTGAAAGTGGATCTCCAAATGAGAAGCAAGGTGATGTGAATGGACATCACATTCAGATACAATGTCAAGAATTTATTGCTGAAAATCAGAATGTTGCAGTAGAGAAGTATAAAGTGACTGAAGAACAAGTTGAAGTGATTGAACAGCAGACAGAATGTGGACAGCAAAACCAAGAACCAATTCAAGAACAGAACAGTAAGGTGATTGAGTATCAAAATGGATTGTCAAAGCCAGAAAATGAACAGAAAGATGAAGTGAATGGACAGAAAAATAAAAGTCAAATACAAGTAATTACTGAGATTGTTGATAATCACAATGTTGCAGAGCTTTTTCATGAGGTGACCAAAGAACAAGAAGTTGAAGTAACTGAACAACAGAGAGACCATGGGCAGCAAAGTCAAGAAGAACAGAATAGTAAGGTGATTGACTGTCAAGATGGATATCCAATGCAACAAAATGAACAGCTAGATGGCGTAAATGGCAATCAAGTTCAAAATCAAATGCAAGATATCCTAGTGAGTGTTGAAAAGCAGATTGATGCTAAACTGAAATATAAAGTGCCTGAAGATCAAATGGAAGAACCGTGTCATAGTACAGAACAACAATGTGAAGTGACTAAAGAACATATTGAAGGCATTAAAAGACAAATTCAATTCCAAGAAGAAGTAGTTGAAGGGATTGACAAGCTGACTACAGCAGAAGCACAGCAAGTAGAGAATGTTTCAGAATTGCAAGAGCAAATTGAGTTATTAAGGACGATCCTTAATGCTGGGTTGGCCTTTCTCTCTCTATGTTTTATGTCAGTTGTGTTGTTGTGTATTTGTTATGTGCCTTTATCTCATTTCATAAACAGCAGTATGCAGGAGTTGTTTTGCAAGAAGCAAGAGAACGCTGCAGCCATAGCCGTTAATTCAACTCCTCTTACTAGGCAGAAACTGCCCTACCAAAGTTCATCAACTTTCTCTAGGGTAAATACTAAAACTTATGTATATATAATATAGTCCCAACCACGTCATTTACTTATTTATACCTGTTATGATTTTTTTTTTTCTGGACTCAGGAAAATTGTTTAGAATTGTTGAGGATGACGCATAAACTTCAGGAAAAGACACATAGGGTGCAGGAAAGTTTGTTGGATCTCTTGACCACTAGAGAGTTAAGCCATACAACTCCTAACTCTTTTGTGGACTTAGAGGAAAGAACAATGCCAATTGCTGATTCTTGTGGAGAGAGGGAATACATGGATTGTGGTTTTCCGGCACAAATGAAGCACCACCAGCTGAGGCAACTATGTCCATGGGGTAAAAAAGCATCTGAATCTGATTGCAGAGTATCGAAGGAAGCTAACTGTCAGGTAGCAACAATTACCCCCCTTTTCTGCTTATTCTATTACAGAAAAGAGCGATAGATAATACATGCATCTCTTTTCTTCAATAGGTAATTAGTTATTGCACAGTAAAATACATGCATGCACAAATATAAACATATTTTTTATAGGATTTTACATACGCCAGAAATATCTTTTCAGAGAAAGATAGGATGTTGAAGGAGTTATAAAAGTTATTGGAAAGAAAAATGTAAAGGTGATGTGAATATCCTTTAAATAATGAAACAGGGAATAATGGGAGCTTTTGGTTAACATGGTCGACAAAGTGGGTTTTTGGTTATGCATAGAATAGATATGCATGTAATAATCAACAAGTTGTTTCAATCTGATTGCGATTTCTTGTATTACCTTGGAACTTAAGCAGGAGCAGCAGCACAGAGATCCAGTACAGGAAAATAGCAAGTGTGATGGTCAAGTAGTTGAGTTATCATGTCAAACACAGCAACAGTCACGGGAACTAGCACAGCAGAGGGAATTGCCTCCCCAGGGCCAGAGGCGGTCCAAATCTGAATCGTTACTCACTACATCTGTGGTGGACTTATCACCAAGAAGGAATCAGGATCCCCAGCAATTAAACACTGGAGTAACTGAAAAGCCTCAAAAACTGAAGACATCAGCAAAGAAAACAGGCCAAACACAGCTGCAGCAGAGGCAACTTAGATCTCGAGGAAAAATTTTGTCTGAATGTAAACAAGTAACAACTAGATCTATGGCAGGTTCATCACCCTCACAGCCTCTTTATGAGCAGTATCAGTTGATTTCAAGTACTGCAAGGTCTCAAGTGGAAAAGCCGGGAATAGAAAATTCATCTCAATCGAAGAAGCAACCAGCAAATCACTCTAATCGGCGAAAGTGGGGAACACCAGAGCCAACAACAATGCCAAATGCCATTGGTCCAATCCTCCCTTGCAAGAAACTAGCGTTAGGCTGTCAGAATGTAGAACTTCCCACTCCTGAAGCATGTGAAGATGTAGGACCAACAATCATGGACAAGTCATCTCAACCGGTGGTGCAAAGTACAGATCATCATGGTCAACAAAAGATGTTGAAATCCAAGCCAACAACAATGGCAGAAAGTTCACAGCTCAATTCAGCATCAGTGGAAGATCTTCCTCAAACAGCAAAAGAGCTGCAACAGAAGCAGCTGTGCCATATGAACTTACGTTCACGCAGCCAAGCTGCATCACAATCTGAGCTTGTTGTATCGATGGCACAATCATTGCCCTCGGAGCACCATTATGAGCAGCCACAAGAAATGAAGCATCAAGGCCTACGGAGGCCTAAGTTGACTTCACACAATCAGCATAATGGTGAACTTCAGCTTCCAAAACATCCTGAGCAGCCACTGAAACCAAGAGGGAGGCCTTCTAAACGAAAACTGGATGTGGCTGCGACTGAAGATGTATCATTGCCCGCCAAGTATCAGAAGCTGCAGGAAGAACCACAAAATCAAAGACAGGAGAGGCCTCCTAAGTTGGAAAGAAATATGGTTTTGGGTCTTTTTGCTGCATCAAAATATGAACCTGCTCCATCGATGACAGAACCACCGTTTTTAAAGCTGAATCCAGATAATGAGCATCATGTTGAGCTGCAGCCCCTGAAGCATCCTGAGCAACCACAAAATCATAGGGGGAGGCCTCGAAAGTTGAATCCAGATAATGAGCTTGTGAAGAACTGCCGCACCCAAAGTACCTTGAGCAGCCACAAAAGGGAAGACGAATTGCAGCTGCCAAAGCAACCTGAGCAGCCACAAAATCGGAATAGACGACGAGGGAGGCCCTGTAACATCTCAGTGAATGAGCTGAAGCAAGAAATGAGTCAGAGGGAAAGGCGTCAAAGCAAGCGACTGAAGGAACAGAAGGAAGCGACTATGTAACTGAAGCTAATTGTTTTAAGTTCGCTACCTCTGTAGTTTGTTAGTTTCCTGGGTTTGGCTTATTTGGATTTGCTTCCTAGGGGAGTAGTAAGATCCTAGTGATGATGGAAGTGTCAATGTTCGTGATCTTTTTGCAATGCATCCTTAACTAAATATTCCAGACTTGCTTAACTTGCTTGTTGATAAAACTGAAGTTTAAGCTTGGAATGTCGAATCATTGACTTGAAGTCACTTGTTGAGCTTGATTTTAAATACTGAATGTGGTAAAATACTGCAGTGATGGTGGATGTTGATGATGCCATGAAGTGTAAGGTATTGGTGTCAATGGTAGTAGTATCCATTTCAATGGCTGCACACAATGCTGGTAAAATATTTGATATTTAGCATATAGAAGTATCAAGTACCATTCTTATCCTACATTCAGCAAGGTGCACATTTCTTAGTTTTAGTAATTTTCATGTTCAAATGTTGAGTTTATCTTTCAAACTCACTGAATGTACTGTTAAGTTCAGTGCTAAACATGTAACTCCTAGTTTCCTCAAAACACACTTGGGTACTTTACTAAGCAAATGTTGAAACCCTTTGTTTTCATCGTTGAATTGGGTTGTCGATGTACCTGTAGTGGATGGACGTTTCTCTCTAGTACAATGCCGTCTCTTAAACAAGTCTGCACTTTGAAAAGATCCCAGTAGAGTTGTTTGAAAGTAATTTTCGTTCATCAATTATCTCTAGTGTTATGTTTTACCATAAAGCGGTTGTGGTAAAAACTGTCAGTAACTTAAACCATCATATCACCTATAAACTGAAATGACGATTATGGGCCTTGACCTCAGCCGCCCAGCTGCTATAAAACAGAAGTAGTAGCACTCATCTGGATCAGACCTAAATCCTAAGCCGGCAGCCACAAATGAAGAATATCAGAAACCCTAATGAAGCTCATAGATGTTTTCTGCGATGAGGTGACGTGCTGGTCGATTTTGCCTTCCCAATCAAAGCAAAGGGGCACAACTTCTTTTCACGTCGACACAACAAAGGCCCTTAAACGTGAAAAGAAGTTTTGCACCTTTCATTTGCAAGTTTTGGATCGCAAATTCGTCCAACACATCATCTGCATCGTAGCCGATATCTGCAAATTCTTGCTGGTTTTGTGAAATTTGAGGAGGTTGCTGGTGATTTGGTAATGGTTTACTACTTGATGTCTCCAATTGGTGGTGTATTTGCTTATGTTATGAGTTATTGGGTTTTAGTATACATAGTTGGCAATTGATTCTATTGATGTTGGGTTTCATTTTCTCAAAAAGGATATAACTGGTTTAGATCTGGTTCAAGTTGGGGTAATTTTATTACAACTGATTCCTTGGTCACTGGCATAATCCTGTGATATACTGTAATTCAAAGGCGATATTTTGTTTCTAATCCAATGAAGTAGTATGTTTTCCCCAACCCAGAAAGTACTATGACTAAAAGGATGAGAAAGCCAAGTCTACTAAAATTTCACTCTTTACATCATATTCTCTGGTCATGGTATCAAATAGAATTGATGCTTAATTGATTTTCTATGAAGAGCAAAGTCACAAACAGTATTAAAAGATCTTCAAAAATAACAAATTAAATTGGTTTTCTTGGCTACTAAATTTCCCTTGCTCCTAGGCTTTTCATATGTGACAGTCCAAGGTACGAACTACGAAGTTGCAGCAAATAATTTTTATGATATGGTATGATATTCAAGATTGCAGTTTGGAACCAATAATTTTTGTGTTGTATAAGTTTGGATATGATAATCAAGTTCGCAGGAGAATGCATACCAAGTGATTTTGTTGACATATTAGTGACTTTATGCTTGTTATTGATGTTCTTATCCAAAACTTGTTCTGTAATGGTTTTATCTTATTGTTGTCCCTCAGTATTAGGCTGGATTTCTTATTGTACCTGAATGGCAGGTTATGTAAGCATTTCTTCAATTGCCAGGCCAAAATACTTCCATTGAATGAGGCTCTGAATGAATTGTATTGAAGTTGATTAGCTTCTGTGTTAATTTTTCTTTCTCTTCTTAATGCAGTGAAGCAAGAAGTAGAACAAAACACCTTTTCTGAATTTAGTTTACCAAAATGATGGCCTTTTGGGACCCATTATATGAAAGCCAGAATGGTTTCTACCAATTATTGGACAGTCTTGAAATGAGCTTGTGTAAAACATGTTGGAGACTCCAATGGCCTAGTTTGGAACTTACCGACGTTGTATCCCATCATGTACAAAAAAGCAGTAGTCTGGAACTGTGTATATCATTATATGAATTGTAAAGTTTCACAGCCAGAATTTACTATTGCAATGTCATTTTGCACTGAATCAAACTTTTTGTTCACACCTTGGTTGGATTGAAATTTACTGTTGAGAAATCTGATAAGAACATTCTCTAGATATTGAAAGACAAATCAAAATTGCAGAACTCGAAATGCAGGAAATACATGTTCTATGGGAGCCGTTTTTGTTTTATTAGCAGGATTTCACTATTGGTTGGGAAAAATCTTTGTACTGTGAGGTTGGTAATTTTTTGTTGATTGAAAGATTATTTCTTTTTTGTTTGTCATTTCACAATTAAGGGTTAAATTCATTTTGTATCATTTCCCGCTTTATCTTAACAACCAAAAACATTGGTGAATCTGGACCATTAATTTTTTCATGTGACCTTATAACTCTAACTGATATGAGTCATTACATGTTGATTAAGACTAGCGAAAGTCATAGTTCAAATCTCACCGAAATTTCCAGACCAAAAAAATCTCACCGAAATCGAAGAGACAAGGATGTGGGTTTAGGGTGAGGGGTGGGGTAGTGATAAGATAGTCAAATGGAATTAACCCTACGATCACGGTGATCACCCCACACAAGAAAAGCCACACTAGTCGGCTAAGTGCCCAAGCATTGTCTTTAGAAACGTACAAGTTTGAGCCCACTTACCAAACTCACGCTTTGGGCACAAAGTCGTCTAGAAGAAGGCAACATATATAGTCTTTGGTTATGGCGTGTGGTGTCTCAACTCTTGTATGTGAGTGTGGACTGTGATCTCTATGTATATTCTTTGCCAAGACGCTAGATCCATCTAGAGTGCTTGAATTGAGATTCATGGTTGATTTCAGATTTGAATCTAATATCTAGATTTGAGAGTCGGATATTTAGTTATTATTATTTTTTTTTTTAAAAGGGGTTTGGAACCCAGCCTAATTGGGAGGCTCAACCCCACGCCCGGTTCCATTTATTAAATTAATAGTAGAATTTTACATCGGGGGGAGGACATAAAACCTGAACCTTGAGCTACAGTAGAACAGTGAATTTATGTTTTCAAGTTTCGACAATTTTGGTGGGCTTTGAATAATAAGTCTCGGGACTGCAACTCAATAAGTGTATAGGTACTTGTGTAGAGTGTGTTATATAAAAAGTACCGAGACTGCTTAATCATCGATGACACTGTTAATATTTCTTTAGCTTTGACAATAAATTTAGTCAATTTCCTCGTAATCTTACATTTTAAATGAAATGTTTGCATATTTCCTAGAAGAAAGAGAGAAAAAAACAAAAAGCCTAAACCCCTTAACTTTGCAACTTTCCATAATTTCATTTTTATCTATATTTAGAAACTCTCACAATTAGCTTTCCTTAATTGGAAGAAACAATTCGGCGCCGAGTTTAATTACTAGAATTTGGGAATCTTAACAGAATTACAGAAGTAACCAATGGGGAGACGAAAGTTGTTCTTGTTTAAACTTAGGTACCAGTCACCACCGACTAGATATTTTAGTGGGTGATGTGATGATATGACAAAACAGAAGGCACACAAACAGTTAGTGCTACTCCCCTTTCCCTTTTCAGCTCACCTCTTCCGTCACTCCTTCAATCTCTGACCTCCGTGTCTGTACTATGCTTCTATCAGTGGAAACTATGCTTTACTTTTGCTCCATTATTAAATTCTTCTTGTCTTTCTCTCAGTGCTGGATTTATAAGCGAATGAAGAAGCAACCACACTACTCTTGTCTTGCTGGGTTTTCTGGTCATGGCCTTCTCTACTTCTTGCCTCTTCCTCTCTCCAATCTCAGCTCTCAAGGTATGCTCTTTTTTTTCCTCCAAGATTTTCAAGCTTCATTTTTTACTTCCAAGTAGTTCAATTATGGAAAGTAAGTAGAACAAAGCAAGTGTTAAATTCATTTGGGGATCTCTGTTTTTTCAGTTCAGGTCATTAAAATCTTTTCTTCTGTGATCTTATACTTTGTAGGTTGTAATTTTGTTTGTAATCTGGGGTTTTAGATGTGTTTCTGATCCACTTTGAAATGGGTAGATAGATAGCAAAGTATTGAAATTAGTTATGTTTGGTCCAAGACACAAGATTTCTACTAAGGTGGGTGCTTTACCAGTATGGCTTCAGAGATTCACAGCTTGGGTGCACCAGAATTGGTTTTCTTGGCCATTGAGATTTTGTATTTGTTCTTTCTTCTGCCTGCTAGTTGATTTCCAAAATTGAAACTTTTAACTGAAATCAGTCTAATATTTTGAGTTGATGACTTTTAGAGTAATTAAATTGGTTCATTGCATATCACTTGTACTTTTGTTATAAAACCTTATCCACGATAAAAGGGTTTAGTCAGCCATTATCATCTACATTATGGAAAGTGGAATTTGACTAATTCTTATGCGAAACAGTAATGGAGAGATTCAAAAATAATGTAATTTCCATCAGGGTCCTATTGTAAGTGTAGATGGGTATTCTTTATTGCATTGTTTTCAAAAGCCTCAAGTTTTCCAATATGCTATTATGCTTCACTGCCTCTTACTGCCATTTAAAGCATGCAACTATTTTCATAACTCCCCATAAGTTTTCCGTGCTGGACACAGCTTCTCTTACAATTAAAGTTCTGTTTCGTATAGATTGACTATGCTAAGAAGACTATAAGCCGTTGGAAGAATGATGGAAGGGAACAAAGGTTCAGTTTTTCACTTCGAAGTAATAATACTGCACTTTTAGGTCAACAGATTGTGACGGCAGGAGCTCATCTACACAAGGACTGGAGTTTTGTTGGTGGTTCAAGAGTTACTGTAACACCAAAACTTGAGATAGCCAGTCTGCATCCAAAAAGCCCCGGAGTATATGCATCATGTGATCTTTTCTTCTACTTTTATCTCTATTTCATCATTCTTTATTGTTTATACCATTTGTATCATTGTCTGGCCACCAATCTAAGTCTTGATATATTGCGAAGTTCAAAAGTTAGTATAACTGTATACGAGGGAACATGAATATCTTATGCATAGAAGATTTCAGGTGCCAGAAGGTTTTAAGAGAAAAATTGCTAGCATGTTTTGGTGGAGTGACATTTATATAAATGCATATATGTGAAACAATTTACATGTATTATATGGCGAGTGAAAGCTGTAACTAGCTTTGACAACTTTGATTAGTACTGTTTAGGAGAATATGTATTTATGATTGCATATATATTGAATTCAATTGAGTCACAATTACAACAACGTTGCAAGAAACCAATGTCTATAAAAGTCTCATATTATCTAGTTGATTATTCCTTGGCGTGAAATACAGACTTCAGGAAACTAGAATACCTGTACAAGCACCAAGGAGGATCTTCTCTAATTTTAACTATGATCTATAGTCAGATGTGATAATATCGTTCATGGTTTTCGGATAAGTAAAAGACTTTAAGTTTCACAATAATTTTTGGGTTTTTTTTTTGTTATTATTTTTTGCTTACATCAATTCCTACCTGACTTCTGAGGTATTAGCCTTGAGAACTTAAACATTAAGTACAGGTTATTAGCTTACAAAATAAAATATAGAAAAAAAAAATTGTTCTTTAGTCATTGTATATTTGGTGCCATGTTGTATGAGACTGGAACATCCAGTTCTGCACCAACATTTAATAGAAGAGACAGAGACCCCTGTTTTTTTCAATTTTTTTTAATCTCTCTTTCGGTATTTAGCTACTCCTGAACTTGAATTTCTGTAAAACAGTTGTCAATTACTCATGTCATATGATGCATAGATGTTTAACATGTTAAGCTAGAAATCTTCTTACTTTTGTCTGACCATGAATGATTTGTACCATTACTTCTAATAATAGTAAGGCTGGTATTTCCTTTTCAGGGTCGGCAAGTTCTCAAATAGCTAGCACTGCTTTTACTTTGGGAACAGCAGCAGTACTCCCATTTTATGGCCTCATGGTTCTTGCACCTAAAGCTGAACTAGTATGTTTCACTGTATTACCAAGTCCTATGATTCTCCTTCAATGTTGCAAGTTAATTTCATCATGCAGATATCGATTATAGACTGTTGTAAATGATTGCTGCTGTTTAACCATTGCGTTACTTATAAAATTTGTATGCCTACTTTTTCCAAATTTCTTCTATTCTTTCATTGAGTCATTGCTATGCGGTTCCTGTTTCCCATATTAGGTTCTTCTAGCTTGTATGAATGCAAATTGACCATAAAAAAAGTTTGTTTGAATGCCATAATGTTCTCAATTTGGGTCCTGTCTTCAGGTCGTATGCACCTAATTATTTCAAGTCACGTAAATTGCAGACAAAAGCATCTATTGAAAGCAGTATACCGTATATAGTGCTTGGACTTCTCTATGCTTATCTACTATTCCTCTCTTGGACTCCAGAAACAGTTCGATTGATTTTTGCAAGTCAATACTGGCTGCCTGAGGTGTGTATTAGCTTATACATGTTAAGCAATTGTTTCTGAGAAAATGAAAAGTAACTACTTATAAATCCTCTTTTCTGCCTTTATACTAAATGCAGCTGCCTGGGATTGCAAAGATGTTCTCGAATGAGATGACATTAGCTTCTGCGTGGATTCACTTGTTGGTTGTTGATCTCTTTGCAGCAAGGTATATAACTCTCTCCATCTCACACACGGTTGAATGTCTGAATTTGTTATTAGTTTCTAACTCTCAACACTCTTCGTTCATTCTATACAGGCAGGTTTATCATGATGGACTGGAAAACAAAATCGAGACGCGACATTCAATTTCCCTTTGTCTGTTTTTCTGCCCTATTGGAATTCTTACTCATGTCATTACCAAAGCACTGACTAAAAGTGCTGAAAAGTCCAGCACACACAAAATCCATTGATGACAATTACACTCTGCTGAAACAATTTAAGGATTTCTTGCAAGTTGAAAAGAAAACCTTGATTTGAATGAAGATGCTTATTTTTTAAAGCTAATTACAAAATATAGGTTATTGTAAGCACTGAACTCCCATTTTCTCAATCGAATTTGACTGTTCTGGAGGTAGGTGATGATGCTGATGGTTTCCCATGACATATGATCGCATGGAGGAGAGTAGCCCTTCACAAACTTTCTCTAGGGCGGGCATCTCCCTCCATTCCATAATTACAGAGCTCAGTCCTTTTTTCACGTAATTTGTTTAGCAATAAAATTAATTATTCATGTTCGTCAAGACTTTTCATTTCATGTACGGAGAAATTAATTTCTTCCAATATCTAACACATGTCAAAGGATAGCAAATTGATTCCTTTTTGGTCATTTAAATGTTTTATGAGATTGAAGATAAAACTGGTAGAATTTCCGTATGTATATATATGTTAGAATCACATAACACGTATTACCGCACCATACTTCATTTTCATTATCCTTTAGAAATGATGGATCATAATTATCCTTTATTTATTCTACATTCAATGCTTAATTGTCTCATTGTCTGTCAGCTTCTCATTCAGCCGGTGGCAGCACTGTCTTCTGGGATGAGGGACCTCCATCCTATCATCTTCCAATATACAGTAGCTATTTTTTGATGTTTACTCTTTTTATGCAAGCACGGTTTGAACACTATTTACGCAGTGTAATATTTCATTAGTAAATGATACGCTTTAATTTAATTTGTCAAGGTTGCTTGTGTTGTGTCTATGTAGGGGGGAGAGGATCCATATTTATGTCTAACAGTATCAGAGGGATAAGAGTCATAGAGACCAAATCTATTTGGCTCTGAGGCCAAGAGGAAAGATTGCAGCGCACATATAGTAAACGAACTTTGAATGTTTAAGAGAACAAGTCAATAGTGTTGTCCAAAACGAACAATATAGTTTTCTTATTACATCATGGATCGATAAAAAAACAACTCAACATTGAAGCGTATAGATCAAAACCCTTAATTACGTGTGTCGTGCCTCTACCCTTGATCACCTCGTGCGTTGCTACGTTCATAGGCTACTATCAACATAGAAAAGAGCATGCTCATGAAATCATCAAAATCCGTCTTGGTCTTCTATTTCAGAGTCAGCTCGTCAAACCATGTTGGATTCTTCCTATTCTCCTTCGAAAAGTCATTCCCCATCAGATTACTCAGCTCCAGATTCTTCACCTTCTCAATCAAATCATCATTCTCCATCAGAGTCGGTTCCTCCAAACATTTTGGATTCCTCATCTTCTCCTTCACAAAGTCGTCATTCTCCATCAGATCTTCCAATGTCTTCAAATCACTGTCAGTCATGGGGATTCTGATCATAGGGTCGTTGGCTATGACAAACATACCCTTATCCAATTCGCTTGGTAATATCCCAAGCCAATCGACAATGCACCCATAGCATTGAGACACGGTCGAAATAATCTTAACCCCATCTGGACTGCTGTCCACAAGTGCAAGCATCGGAAGCTTCAGCTCCATCTTCAGCTTACACAGAAAGAGCTTCGTCACCGAATCAAGTTCCTCTTCAACATTCACAACTATACACGGATGACGCTCGTAAAATACGTGACCAACATCACTATCATTAGCAGGCACTGCCAATCTCGGATAAATTTCTTACCTCTGGACTACCAAGATGAACTTACCAGAACTACTCTTCATGTCATCGACCCTAACCTTGTCGACATTGGGGATGATTTTGCGCCCCTGCGTTTTAGTGCAGTCGACCTCTTGACCGTCTTCGGAGAACTGAAGTTGACCCCCAACGACACGCCGTTCCTCAATGGAGGCGGGGATAGGGCAATAAGAATATGTTTTGGTGGCGCGGCCACGGCGGAATTCTTCCAGGTTTTCAAGGACGAAGGAGCATAATTGCAGTTTCAGGCTGTCGTCCATGTCGGAGAGGAATAACTCTATATGTTTCGAGAACTCTGGTGTCACCTTCAGTTTCTGGTGATTAGCCATTGTTGGGTGGCAGAGAAAGAGAGAGGGCGTGAAACTTCAGGAGGTTCTGAAATGATCAGAGCAGTTGCTTATATAGAGATCAGAATCTTAGATTAATCTTTACTTTTCTGGATAGGAAACATAAAAAGGGCATGAAAATCCTTTACTTTTCTGGATAGGAAACATAAAAAGGGCATAAAAATCTTTTCTTTTCTGGATAGGAAACATGAAAAGTGCATGAAAATCCTTTACTTTTCTGGATAGACCAAATTAAATCTAACTAATCAATCAGGCTAAAAAAACCAATGGCCCAAAACCTAAGACCAAGCCCAAAGGCCAAGTCCTAGGCCCAGGCCCAGGCCCAGGCCCAGGCAAAACCCTAAATTAGCAAGGGGATGAAGATCCTGCAATGCCGCAAATCCATCTCAGCCACCGCCACCAGGCTTTTTTGGCAGCCGGCCTTGCCAGCACCCCATCGAGGCCGGAACCAAGGAGCAGTTCCACTTAGAAATGGGCAAACGGGGGGATTCCCCCACCCCCGCGCCCCCATTCCCCATCTAGGGGATATTTTCAAATGGGGGATTCCCCTCCCCGCCCCACCCCCGGGGAACTTCCCCACCCCTGCCCCTACCTCCACATTGGCAATTTTCTCTATATGAACTTTTTTATTTTTCTATTTTAAAATTTTCTATTTTCTATCTTTTCAAACCTTTTTTTTCCTCTTTTTTGAAAAAAAGTAAATTTTTTATTCTTTTTATTTTCATCCTTGTTTCGGTCGAATGAGTATTTCAAAATCTTGAGACAGTGTTTAAGAAAGAAATTGTGGTTTAATCACAATGAAGCAATGTGAGGTAAAGAGTTACCATGTGAGGTAAGTCGGTATCTACCATGCTTAAAGACACTCTTCGGCATTTGGATATTGATGGCCAAAAGCAAAAATAGAAGATGACTTTTGTTTCAAGTCTATGATGTACTATTATAAATTAACATTAAAGCACATAAAGCACTTTTAAGAAGTAAGAATTTAAATTTTTCCCCTTAATTGCCTTCAGTTACAGCAATGGAAGAACAAGATCAGCTGATCAGGGGACTAGTGTGTTGAAGTACACAGGGAGTACCTATTAACGCACATAAATTACAGAATGATAATTTAGTTCCTGCTCCTTTTATATTACTCTCAAGTTTTATGTCCAATTTCGATTTGCACTAGACATCAAAGAAGAGTGCAATGGCATTTGAAGGTTTTGAACTCAAGAACTCTTATACCATGTGACACAACCACAGGGTCCCAACAGCTAAAGTTTATAGAGTACAGAATATATTCAAGATAATGGACGGTTACTAAAGTGAAGGCAATTATATGTAACTGAAGGCAATTATAGTAGTAGCACATACAATTTTTATTCCAAAACCAGAGATGTCACTATAAATGCAGCAAACAAGTAGAAGATGTATTACGTAATGAGTAGTTGCTACATCCTAGTCCTAGTTCTAATACTTCACTAGCTTAAGCAGGTCATTATACTGATTTGGTATTCCATTGGTCAAATTCACATAGATGAGTCACATGGTCACATGATATGGTAGTTCTACATTCCAAACAAACTCAAAGGAAATACATGGTCACACACAGGTCAAATAAATGAAAACTATATTCACCTGGACTTCCAGTTACTCGTGTAGATAAGCCAATCCTTGAGCAGCACCAAGCATTATTTGTAACCTCGTGATCCAAGGAAGAGGGTTCAAAGCCCTGTTGAAAAGATGATCTTCTTAGCTTCTATTAGGCATATATTCATATACCAATAGCCGTTGAATCCCTCTTTCTCCATTTATAGAGCAATATCCTGGAAGCTTTACCAGATTTGGGTGATTTACCGCACCGAGAAATTGAACCTCTGCAAGCCATGCTTTATGACCCTATATGAAAAGAGCAAAGAACCATAAGCTTGACAACTAAATAGATAAAAATAATAGAGAGGCACACAATGTCTCCAAAATGGGTGTTTAAAAAAGGATAACTTTGAACTTAGAGTTCAGTTGAATGTGCCAGACTTTCTCAACAGTTTAAAAGAGTAATGGGATGCATCTTTCACACAGGCCAATATCATCTCAAGGGATTAATCGTTACTTCTATCCATTCTCAAATATAAAGTACTATTTCCACAAAATTTGACAATCTGTTCCAATTCATGTTCTTGAGAGCAAAAATCTCTTTCTTTAGTAACTGGTAAGAGCATCGTCAGACAAAGAACACTGCATAACATGTTTTTCAGATGAGAGAAACAAGTCTATTTACCATTCACTTTAGGAATGGTTTTCGAGCACTGCATGAAATCCATTTGCCTTATATTAGTATTCACCTTCCTTTTGGTTCTTGCTAACACTGAAAATTAAATTATTCTCTCCACATTCCTAGAGTTCCAGCACCAGATGGATTCCAAGGTCCACAATTGTCATATACCACAGAACTACATGTACGGTCGTCAACTAATGTATACCACAGAACTTCCGTGTCTTGATCAATAGAAGACATTCAGATTTCTTTCAACCTCAATAGAAAATGATTGTGTCGCATTTAGTTTTTTTTCATGCCCTGCTCACTTTAGCACATTCTCAATTGATTATTTACTTCCATTTCATTCCCACTCCAATTGGCCAAGAATTAGGAATGACAGGATGGGTTGGTAACCCGAGGCCCTTTTTTTCCACCCCACTTACTATGCCTAGTGCCTGGTGCCTACCATGTATTTTGGGATTATGTTGAAGCAGCATACAGGAAGAATTGAATAGTGTTTCATATAAATCCAATGAAAATCTAAGTTCAACTGACAAGCTATATTAACATGTATATAAAATCATAGAGACCCAATAAATCTACTAAACAACCACATGTACTAATCAATTAAAAACCATATGTTTATTAACAAATGCAGAACAGGGCCACTACTAGAACTATAGTCAAAACATGAAGATATATAACTATTCTTTAGGAATAAATCAACCCCAAAAACAAACTAATATAATTCACTATCCAATATAACAACACTTTCAGATCAGATTATAATACCATTCAATGCTACCATCACAATCATTCAACATCCAAGACTAAGAAAACCAACCAACCAACCAGGTAGTAATGGAGAAAATCCAAGTGGAAGAAAAACAGACAGAAAAAATGGAAAAATTAACCAAACAGCTAAAGTTCCGTAATGAAGATAAGAATTGAAACCTGTAAGCTATGTGGATTCAACTTTTTTATGGCAACCAAAATTGGACTACCCTGGCCATTTTTGGGCATGATTATTCCTTTATACACACTCCCAAAGCCTCCTTCACCAAGCTTTTGCAACCTGCTGAAGCCATTGGTTGAATCCCTGAGCTCTTGGATTGAGAAAGCCTTCAAATTCTGCTCTTTCCTTTTGTACAATTCTGGTATGCTTCTTAGTGATGGTAGAGATTTCAGAGGCACGGACTAATACTGGAGTTAAGGAGCACACATCAAACCCAACAAACCACACCCAATCAGTAACCACCATGACAAACATTAAAACACAAATTGAAGGAAAAAAAGTTATCATTATTTTGTATAAATATTTGAGGCTAAACATGTCAAAACAGATAGTGTTGAATTAGTCCAAGCAGTGTCGAGTTTATCATTGGATTTTTTTACCTCGGGGGTTCTTAATGGAGGATCTTAAATATAAATTAGTGCAGGCTTCTTCAGCCTCTTTACGTCATATTAGGAGATCAGGTAACAAGGTTAGTCATTTGCATATATAGATTTACCTCCATTATTACCATTTTTACCCTGAAGAAAAAGGGCTTCATGAATATATAGATGTAGCTTAATTTCAACTTATACCTTTCTCAGTGTTTTAGCATATTAGTTCACGACTACTGACAAAACAACCAAAGTACATGCCAAAAGGCCATAGGCAAATACAAATCATCAAGCACTTAGCCACTAGGTTTGCATACTTCTATACAAGAGAGTAGGTCAGAGCAGAAACATAACATTAGCCTTTCAGAAAAATAAAGAGAACATTGCATGGAAAGTCTGAGATATATTTATTATTTCATCATCATGACCGGCAGGGCAAAGCCTCTATGATCCACAGCAAGTAAGATTGAAACATTAATTCACAGAATGCGCTTCATTAATTTGAAACACCAAAGAGTATGATCAACACCAACTACATTATCTAATTCATTCACAGCAACTATGAATAACAACTATGTCACGGCAGAAAGCTGTAATCTTCAATCAGTGGCGGAACCAGGATACAAAAGTGGGGTGGGCTAATCTAAGGTTGCTTATAAGATTTTTTTCTTTTTTTTTAGTCAATAATGTTTCAAAAAATTTTAAGACACTAAGAATTAAACAAGGAATTTACAAAAATTCTATAAAGAAACACTTATAGAAAATTTACAAAAGAATGAAAGAAAATAGTAACCAAGAAGAGGGAAGGGAGAAAAAAATAGGGGAAAGAACAATAGAAACAAGAGAAGAAGGTATTGTAAGCAAAGAAGAAATGGAGAAGAAAATGGGTGAGAAAAAAAAAATTCAGAAAAGAGGCAGAGAATACAAAAAATTGGGCAAGTGGGGGATCGAACTTGCCATGGGAAAGTGAAATATACAGCAACTAAGCCATCTGAACCAACTTTAGCTTCACGTAGAGGAAACCACATATACAATATAAAACATACAAATAAATTTGGGTTGGGCTATAGCCCAAACAGCCTCCAACATGGTTCCGCCACTGTCTTCAATGCAAGTCAGCATACAAAGGTTTTAAAGTTATATCCAAAACTCCTCAGGAACGCACATTCTGCTGTCAAGGATAGGTAAGATGACCTGAAAACAGCCGAAGATGGCCAAAGGAGTTTTCCTGTAAGGCCTTAAGACAGTGTTTCCTCAAGCCTTAACAAATGAAGGGATTTCCACACTGCCCACCTGATGCCATGAACCTGCACCCAAACAGGGATCCCTACTTGATACATGAATCAAAATTCAAACTTAAAGAAGAATTCACATTCTGAATGACATTTCATGCAGCTATTTTTAAAGTCAAGTATGCGGAGAAGAGTGCCAAATATATAAAAGCAGTAAAAGACTAATTAAAATGCACCCAAATGGAGGGATAGTAGAGCATCTACTGTCTAGGTTCACACACCACATCATTCTACCGAAAAATGATTCAAAGAATTGCATTTAAAAAGAATAAATAACAAATAAATAAAAAATTCAAACTCTATCTTTATCAGCTGTAAGAATAATATGATTCCAATTCATGTTGAGCCTGTAATGTGACATCAAAACTTCAACAATGAGGGAAAAAGAAGAAGCATGTCCTTTTACCCAATGTTATTTTTACCCCAAGTCCTCTGCTTTTGGCATTAACAGCGAAACCCTTTTAGTTTTGAATCAATTTTACATTCAGTTGCAACCAAGCACACCCAATTAGAATTCTTTAGTAAACAAATAACTATGTGGGTAGTGAGTGAGTGAGTGAGTGAGAGAGAGAATGGAAGTACCCAAATGAAGTCAGGAATGAGGTGGATCGGAATTGGGATTCGATTAAGCTTCCAAGCTCTTTGCGAGCAGATTCTCTTCCAAACATGAAGCCGTACCTGATTCACAAAATTGAAACCAATTATTTGTTTAAATTTGAAAAGAATGGAATTGAGAGAAAGTAAGTAGGTACCAGCCGGAAACGGCAGAGAAGACAGTTGCCACTGCAACTGTCTGAACCAGTCTGAACCAGAGTAAAATTGCTTTCTCCATTTTCATGAATAATTTAATATCACACAAACTAGTATTCATTCAGAAAGGAACCACATGATATGAGTGGTGCTGGGTCATATTCTGAGACTGAGACTAAAGAAAATCAATGAAGAAAAAACCAATTTCCAAGTTATGCCGATCAAGTCAGTCAATGAAGCAACTCCATTGCTGTTTCCACGATTATACATGTGTAGTTTCCAAAATCCTTTTGCTTCAACAATGGTGGTCCACGATTATATATTACTTCGATTCACTTTGGTTTGGTTGCATATCATCTTCATAATCATGTTTTTCAGTATAATGAGTGGTAGGTCTATGCATTCTGTTTTGGTTGGGCTTGTGTGCCTGGCCATTGCCTCTGCTGTTTGTTGTTCAAGTGTTGGAAGCTCCAACAACATCATGTGCTTGGAGAGTGAAAGGCATGCTCTTCTCCAGTTCAAACAAGGCCTTGTGGATGACTCCAATGCTCTTGCCTCTTGGAAAAGTGAGGAGAAAGATTGCTGCAAGTGGAGAGGAATAGAATGCAACAACCAAACAGGTCATGTTACCAGTCTTGATTTCTCCTTTAATTATGATCCATATCTCTATTATGCTAAAGTTCCTTTAAGTGGTGAAATTAGCCCTTCACTACTTGAATTGCGATATCTAAATTACTTGGACCTCAGTTATATTGATTTTGGAGAAATTCTGATTCCCAAGTTCATTGGCTCTTTGAGTCAATTGAAAGAACTCAAACTTTCATATGCTAATTTCAGTGGACCTGTTCCTCCTCAACTTGGAAACCTCTCTAATTTGCACACTCTTGATCTTTCCTCCAATGATTTTGAAGGAATGATGATTCCCAAATTCATTGGCTCTATGAGTCAATTGAAAGAGCTCAAACTTGCATATGCTAATTTCAGTGGACCTGTTCCTCCCCAACTTGGAAACCTCTCTAATTTGCACACTCTTGATCTTTCCTTCAATGATTTTGAAGGAATGATGATTCCCAAATTCATTGGCTCTCTGAGTCAATTGAAAGAGCTCAAACTTGCATATGCTAATTTCAGTGGACCTGTTCCTCCCCAACTTGGAAACCTCTCTAATTTGCACACTCTCGATCTTTCCAGTAACAAATATATTAGTTCAGAAAATCTTGAGTGGTTATCTCATCTTTCTTCCTTGAGATACCTGAACATGTCATATCTAGATTTGTCAGAGGTTGTGAATTGGCCACAATCTTTAAGCAAGCTCACTTTACTGACAGAGCTTCAGTTATCCCAGTGTAACCTTCCTAATATCAATCTAAGATCACTTTCCTTTATTAATTCTTCCACCTCTCTTCAACTCCTTGACCTCTCTTTGAACTCTCTTAATTCTTCAATATTTTATTGGATAGCCAATGTCAGCAGCAATTTTGTCCATATTGATCTCTCTTCCAACAATCTCGAAGGTGGGATACCAAAAGGCTTTCAAAACTTATGCAGCTTAGAGTCGTTGATCTTATATTACGACCAATTGTCTGAAAACATTGAGGACTCTGTTAAAACCTTGTCTTGTGCTGAGAACACACTTGACACCTTGGACTTGACGGATAACCTGTTTTGGGGGTCGTTGCCAGATTTGTCACGTTTTTCAAAGTTACGAGTGTTATATCTTGACGGGAATCAACTAAATGGGTCTGTACCCGAGAGTGTCGGGCAACTCTCTAGCCTTGAAACATTATCTCTCTGGGGGAATTCTTTGAGTGGTGTCATAACAGAAGCCCACTTTTTGAACCTCTCTCGTTTACAATATTTGGATCTTTCTAGTAATCGTTTTTCTATCAACCTGAGCTCTGATTGGAATCCACCGTTTCAACTTACTGATGGGTTAGATATGTCCTCTTGCAAGGTGGGCCCAGCTTTTCCCAAGTGGATTCTAACGCAGACAAATCTTACCAGTCTTGATCTCTCTAATGCTGGACTATCAGGATCATTACCTAATAAGTTTTGGGATCTATTTTCTCGCTTATCTGTCTTAGATCTCTCAATGAACCAAATCCATGGGAAACTACCGAATCTGTCATCGACAAGCTTGAGTTATGTTAACTTGTCTTCTAATCTATTTTCTGGCGCATTGCCCTCATTTTCTCCTGTGCTAGAAAGGCTGTATCTCTCGAATAACATGTTTTCTGAGCCGTTGTCTTCCTTATGTGCAATGCAGTCTCTATATTTAAGTGATCTTGACATTTCTAAGAACCTATTGTCTGGGGAGCTTCCTAATTGTTGGATGCAATTTCAAAATTTGTATCTATTCAATTTGGGAAAGAATAAATTATCTGGAAAAATACCAAGCTCGTTAGGCAGTCTACAGGGAATTCGGATATTGCGGTTACATGATAACAACTTTTCAGGAGAATTGCCTTCTTTAGAGAACTGTACCAGATTATTGATGGTTGACCTTGGCAACAATAACCTGTCGGGAAAGATACCAACATGGATTGGCCAAAGCCTACCTAACTTGGTGATTCTAGGCTTACGGTCCAATGAGTTCAATGGATTCATACCCTTCTCCCTGTGCAATCTAGCCACCATTCATGTCTTGGACCTCTCTCACAACAATATTTCAGGAGGCTTGCCACATTGCTTCAATAACATAACCGCTTTGGCTGATGATATAGATTACGGTTTTATTGTGGAACTTGTGTGGAAAGGAATAGAAATTGAGTTTCCCAATCTTACATGTTTGAGAAGCATTGACATTTCAAGCAACTATTTGATTGGGAAAATTCCTCAAAGTATAGCTAGAATGACAGAATTGATTTCTCTGAACCTGTCTAGAAACAAATTGATGGGAAAGCTTCCTGAAAACTTTGGTAACTTGAAGATGTTAGAATCTCTTGATTTGTCAAGAAACCAGATATCTGGTAAAATTCCTGCAAGTTTTGCCAGTTTAAACTTTCTTAGTGTCTTAGACTTATCACACAACAACTTGTCAGGAAGAATTCCACTTGGCACTCAACTTCAAAGTTTTGATGCTTCTAAATATATGGAAAATCTTGGGCTTTGTGGACCACCGCTGACACAAAGCTGTCCAGGAGATGGAACAGTTCAAGATGATGGAATCGTGAGAGGAACTGAAATTGATAACAAAGAACAGGTTAGTGATGGTCTCATAAACCTTGGATTCTTTATTAGTGCAGTGCTGGGATTTGTCACTGGATTTTGGATGGTCTGCGGCAGTTTACTGCTTAAGACTTCTTGGAGATATGCTTATTTCAGATTCCTGGACAATGCAAAAGATTGGATATATGCCAAAACCAAGGCAAAAGTGCGGAGGACGCTTCAAAGATAAATGGTAAACTAAGCTACATAATACTTATTTTTTCTAGTGTATATGTTTTCTGGCTAGATATACTTATAGAAACTCTTTCAAATTTATAGTATAACAATCGTTTGGAAACACAAAATATTTGTTCAATGTTTTAGAAATATTGTTTTTTGACTGTCATTTGTTTTGACATGATGTTAGGAAATTCTGGCATTCAGGGAAATGATGAGCCTAATTTCCCAGAAGTGGAAAAATTCAAGGCTTAATGTTGAAGGTTTCAGATGTCGTTGCTTTCTCTTTCAGCAAGAAATAAATATTATGCTTGTTTCTCGTGAGATATGTGTATGAATAATGGATTGTATGTAGTATGAGTTAGCACCCTTGTTTGTCAAGTAAATTACGTGAGAGCTGGAGAAGCACATTCCTTATGTTTAGAGGAAATGGTTGTAGTAATTGGTTAGATCTCAATTGAATTGTAAATAGGATGTAGTTTTTTTTTTTTATGATAGATTGGAAATTTCTCAGGGATTTGATTAAATTCATTCCAATAGTTGTTAGGCACTGAATGGGATATTCCAGAAATTGCAGAAATGAAGATAATGATGCTCTCTCTGCTCTAAATCCAATATAAAATATAAAATAAAAAAATGGTATGCGTAATATTAATGTTGGATTCTCATCTGGATTCTGGACTCAAGTTCAAATACTAAGAGACATGGATTGTTATTATAGTGATAAAGTAATATTAACTACAAAACAAATCCCCTATAAATTTCCAATCTATCATAAAAAAAAACTGCACCCTGTTTACTACAACCATTTCCTCCAAACATAAGGAATGTGCTTCTCCAGCTCTCACGTAAATTACTTGACAGGCAAGGGTGCCAATAACTTTGGTCACTTGAAGATGATAAAGTTTCTTGATTCCAACAAAAAACAGCTATTTGGTAGACTCCAACAAGCTTTTCGAGCTTGAAATTTCTTAGTTCCTTGGACTTACCATACATTAACTTGTCAGGAAGGATTCAAACTTCAGAGATTTTATTACTCCAGAGTAACGAGGATATGGGAGGTTTTTTGATTTGAGATGTGCCTTCTCTTTCTTCAGTTTGTAGCTGCGTTTCGCTCTTTGTTTTTCTTTTTACCTTCTTTCAGTGTAGAATGCATGACTTCTAATGTAGATAACAATGGATATATGAATGTGACAGAATATAGCAATTTTGCTTTCTAAGACAAGCAACTAAAAACGGATGTATATTGTACAGTAGTTTCTTCAAGGTTTCATACATAGCTAACCAGTAAACAAGAAAGCTCACATTGTAGCTCTAAGAGATCAATTGTACTCGAACCCCCTCAAGTAGTACAGACACCCCCTCTGAGTAGTGATCAAACCACCCTCATGTTGGACCAAATACCCTAACTTCGGTAAATATGAAGGGTGTAAAAATATTTGAAGTCTGCAAAAATTGGAACTTTTACAAAACTAACTTATCCAACCATTTCAACCTGTTAAAAAATTTAAATAGAACATAGTCACTGCAGACAGTATAATAATGTTTTAATTTGATCACAGGCTTCTCTCTTATATCACCTCAACTTGGGGTTCTTTTTACCCAATTTAGACCCAGATGCCCCAAAATTGTTATTTTCAGAGTTGGTACCCTTTTGTAAATCAAGTATAGCTTGCTTCAAGATCTCTACTACCTGATTCATTGTTGGCCGGTCTTTTGCATTCTTGTTCAGGCAGCTATCTGCCAACTTGGCGATTTTCCGAGCTGCATTAATAGAATACTGGTCTCTCAGGAGTGGATCTATTATCATGCTGAACTTTTTACTGTCTGCAGGGTACTGTTTAACCTAATAAAGAAGCTTCTGCTCCGCTGTTGGTCGGTGTCTTTCTAAGACACGCCTCCCAGTGAGAATCTCATACAGCACCACACCAAAACTCCATAGGTCACTACTCACTATGGATGGAAAGATGGCCTGTTTTGACATACTCTGGGGCAGACCAAGCTCAAAACAAAATTTGAGGTTAATCTATAGCCGAGTGTCACATAGATACCATGATTATTTCCATCATGCTTTATTTCATTTGCATGATCCTATGACATTCCTTGCCGCATCGCATAGTTTAATCACAATTTTATTTTCATCATAATGCTTAAAATTAGCTTTTCGAATACCTTTCCACTATACTTCATCAAGAGAGCATATACTTCATCAAACTTCAGAGTTCAGCAGCAGCTGCGACTGCTGCGAGCCAAGTTGGTATCAAGTTGTACACCAACAGTACCCAGTAATTTGAATAGAAATGTGCATGTATATGGTGGATTATATGGAAGGAAATGAACAATATATTTCACAGGAAGACAGGCACCCGGTTTTTCTTGCCAATAGAGCAGATCGTTTTTGTTTTTGTGAAGAAGATGTTGGTGCAAATGTTGTTTCATGGTCACAGTTTCACAGCCTTTGTGGAGAAGCAGTTAGACTCCCTCCACTGACTCACAAAATCAACAGGTGCAGCTGTTGATGTCCCTGGAAAAAGAAGAGATATTGGTTTGGTGGCTCACAATTGCAGAGGCGAGTTAATGGGAGCAATGTCAAGTCCTTAAAGGGGAAATGTGCTTTCCCCTTGAATCTGAGTTGTAGGCAATTTTTTGGATGGCCTGAGGTTCTCTGTTGAGGGCGGTTTCATTCATGCTGTGGTTGAGACTGATTGCGCTGCAGCAGTGCACCTAATTGAGTTCGGATCCAGTCAATTCAAGAGAGCGAAACAAAGCTGCTCATACCATAGCAACGTCACGGTATGAAGAATGATTATGATGTATTTCCCTGGTAAGCTTTCATAAGTTGCATTCTGTTGATTAAGATCTAGATTTTTATTAGCTATGCATGACTTTTGGAACTCATAAGCAGTTTGAAATGATGGTAGCGTATTGCGAATGTTATTACATTTATAAAATAGGGGGAGATGAAAAACAAGAAACCCAAGTACTGTATAAATTTCCTATCAATTGGTGACCTTGGCCACATTACAATCGACTGACTATCAAGGGAACAAAAAAGGGTTATCAATGTAACGGGCATTTTGCGGTAGCTGTTCATAAGATGACTGTTAGTTTTGTGCCTCAAAAGCTACAACTAGTATGAAGAAGCAGAAACGACCCGGAGGAAAGGAAAAACAGTCAAATTCTGTCTCTGCTTCACCCCACTTCTGTCTGCTTCACCTACAATTGATGACTTGATGGTGTCATTAAATTCTACAACTGCTCAACGTGGTTAGTGATTGCCTCTGGGCAAGATTGCGCTTGTAGAAGCTCCAAACGCTGGAAAGGAGGAGCAAACTGCAATATGTAATCTTCATCTGAAGCCACGCATGCAAAACAAGCATATTGAATATTTATCAGAATGCTTCATTTGATTGCTGAGGAAACATTGCTACAAGAGATATCTGAATCTTACTACTTTCATGACCCAAAAAAAAAAAAATTACAACTTTGGAGTTCAGCAACAAAAATATTGTAAGAGTTGCAAAAAGTTTTACAAAAGATGCATTTACCATATGATAATATGTAACCTTCTATCTACTGCTCAACCAAAAGAAGGGAACGGGGTAAAATTAGAAACTCACTCTCTTTAACTGTTCCATACAGCCAGCATAATACCTCATCAGCAAATGCCAAGCAAACTCCTCCCTGCCAATTAGGTTCATTAGACATGTGAACCAGTTTCACCAAGAGTGACAAAGGATTATTTACCACTACCACAAGCAATAAACTTTACAAATACTATCACCAGAACGGGTATTTGTCATGTTTACCATGTGATGGGTAGGAAGCTGGTAGGCCAAATACATAGCAACCATATAAATTGCAGAAAAGAACTCACCTGCCAGTAGTTTTTCGTTTTCACTCTCTGTGTTATATCTTTGGTTCTTAGTCTCTCTGTGCGGACAAGTCGACCTGAATCATCCCTGCATGAGATAGTAATTACTTAGACAGACCTATATTTATAAACAGGAACTTAGAAAGAATTTCCAGAAAAAATCTGCTTGGAGCAAGTCGTTATGTGATATTGCTCAGTATTTGTGGACTCGAAGCTATTATTTATTGTGATCATAAAAATAACTACTGTTCACCATTTATTCCTTCAACCAACTTTGTTTCTACTAAAACCATTTTGAGACATAACCATTTCTTTGATGTACAATTAATCGACTATCCGGTAAGAACATAAAAGGATTAAGTGATACTTGGGTTTACCTAAAACCAATTACAATATAGGGAACGCCTGCTAAGAATGATTGAATCTGCAGAAAATTCAATAGAGAAATTAAGTATTTCAGAAGTAACAGATTGCTTGAAACATAAAAAGGAAAGCAATTAGAGATAATGACAAAAGCCCGATTGCTCAAACAAAACAGTGAGATAAAGTACAAAGAATTCTGCAAACATTGCATATCAGTCTCTAGCACATGCACATGAAGATTCATGTATTTCTAGGTGAGGAAATGGAAGCCAGTAAACAGGGTACAAATTGAAGAGAAACATTATATGGTCTTCATAAGAACTGACTGTACCCAAAATTTAAGGAGCTTCTCTCTCTCATATCTTTCCTCAGTATGGTACTCCAACTGTGAAATTGAATGGAAAAATTTAAAGGTAGTCAGGTGAGAAATCTAATAGAACAAAAGAACAGCATGATACACAATGGGGAAGAAATAAAAAGTTTCAACCTCACGACTTGTCTTTAACTCCACGTAAAATCTCCTTCCATCATCAGTTGAATCACAGCAATCCATTTCAGCGCCCATCAGAATACGATGAGCCCCTAATTTGGTTTTGATCACTGAACAGTATTCAATATTGGCATCGACGTGATGTATCAACTCTCCATCACCTCTTCCTGGATCTTCAGTTGCAAGACTCTCAAAACAGTATCCCCAGTAACACCTAAATTGAAAAGATTGAATAAAACACACCTGAAACTGAAAATTATGGAAAGCCATCTCTACACATATCTAGGGTTATTGAAGCAGTTAAAAGTAACTGCTAACTGCTAAGGTCTTCATAAAATAGAAAATTCACCATTTCCCTCGATGAATTTCTTATTTGATTCCAGAAGGAAGTGCTTATATCCCAACTTTTAATATCATAGACATTATGAGATCGCTTCTGCACCAACTCTCAATTTCTTCCCAGATCTACGAAATTTCCAACAAGATAAGTAATGCTACTAGACTTACATATTTCTTATCATACTTCCCCTTCTTTCATATGAAAACTCAATTACAGTTGCTGATTTTTCATCTTTCAAACACTAATTGGGAAGAAAGGTTTCAAAGCCCTTAATATATTATAAATTTCTTTCTTGGGCAGTAGAACTCCATTACTAAACCAAGAAGCAATACCAGTTACTGCAAGAACAGAATCATCATCATGCTAGAAAGACAGAAAAAAACTTCAACAAGATTATATGAAATTCCAGTACCTTCGACGATCCATCTCATTTTGTGGCCTTTCCGGAAGTTTATGTACATCAAGATAGACAACCCCATTCCTTTTATGCACTCCCATTTCCCAAGGCTCATGCCGAATATAAGCAGTGGCCAATATCTAAAGAAAACAGCAAATCATTTGAAATGGAACAAAAAAGACTGTTTATCACATTGACAAAGATGATAATATCCAATATTAGTGACTGACGGTGTTCTACAGTATCCAGTGTCTAGTATTTTTTTTTTTCCCTGAGTGGACACCTCATCCTTCATTTAGTATCATTTGATTCTTATTCAACCGTAGGTATGCATATGTATAAATAAATTTTGTCAGTGACTTGAAAGTCCCTTAAAAAAGCAATCAGAGATCTGTTCATAAACTGTCTGTTGAGTGATGAAACCATCTAATCCAAGATTACTATGCATCTACAACTCTAATCATAACTCATCCTAACAAACAAAAGTAATTATATTGAGAGAAGAAGAATACTCAAGAGACAAGCAGATACCTTATTGAGATTGTTACGAAAAGTCTGTCAAAAGAGAAGTGGAAGGAAAATTTTAGTTAATAACTCACATGAGAACTATAAAAATACGAAAGCTTAAAGAGTAATTCGTTCTCACCACAAAATGAATATTTTGAAGTGGAATATTCTTGTCCCTGATGCAGGCAAGAAGGTCACCAAAACCTTCAGAGCCTAAATCTGTAACAGAGAGGAAAAGGAAAGAGAAAAGGAAAAGAATCATAAAGCTGCCTAAGGATCATCCTTCATATGTATAAACCCCAAAGTCTAGAAAATATTTTAATTCAACATACAAATCCCCATTTAGATATTTCATCATCAAACTAGATACTAGATAGTTGAACTAATTGAAACAAAAAGCACACCTTTCTTTGCTACGAAAGTATCAAAGCCTTGATTAAGATCGGCTCCAATGTCTTCAGTAATAAGCCGCTTGAAAAGCCTCTGATAATGTGGAAGAAACAACACTAAGAACAAATTAACAATCAGCATGTACTACAAATAGAAACACCCATCCATAAAAAAAGCTGCAGAAAGCTTACCAAGCTGCTCTCATCAAAGTTGACATCTCCACCTTCTACCCGACTATAGCAAGCAAGTTCACAGGGCTATTGGAGAAGATTACCATATTAGAAAGCAGCAAAAACAAACTTTATGACATGCACCAGCAACTCCACAAGATGACAACTTGAGGGTTGAATGGCTGATCAACAAGTAATGGTCACATCAACATATAATTCACCAATCTGATATGGAAATATCCAACTTATGCTACTTGCATCACTTGAACAAAATCCCCACAACTTAATGACATTGATTTATACAAAGTATACTAAACAGTCTGACGTTTAAAATGTCGACATTTATAACATTTTCAGTGCACCATCGCCCTTAGAAGGCACTTGACTAATGAAAATTTTAAAGTATCACAGAAATGATCACTTGACTTAC
Organism: Rosa multiflora; assembly: GCA_002564525.1. Classification (NCBI taxonomy): domain Eukaryota; kingdom Viridiplantae; phylum Streptophyta; class Magnoliopsida; order Rosales; family Rosaceae; genus Rosa; species Rosa multiflora. Next base: position 83,711 of record BDJD01005283.1, read on the forward strand.
TTCCTGAATCTGAATAACCTTTCTTGATAACGTTTCTTCACTCTTTGACAGTCTAAGTTCGGAAACGAAACGTTCGTCATGACGACCATTTGAGAACTTTCCATAACCGTAATTATGCCCCCTCTGCGGATAAGGTCCAGGTCGGGGAAGGATGCCAGCACCTCTGTCATTTTGATGCCCCGCTTGCCAACGACCACGCCCAAAACTCCCTCTACCCTGACTATGATTATTATTCCGTACCACAGGCAATACTGCAAGAAAAGTTTGATCATAATAGGATCAGAGTCCCAGAGAGTAGGAAACCAAGCATTAAGACTGAAAGTTTAACAGCTCTATCTTTTAGACGAAATAAATAGACTCCAAATCAATGTACAAGTAACCAAACATTAATCCCTCCCAACCTATGCAACACTCCAAAGCAAAGACACATTCAAGGAAGCAAATTACACACAAGTACACAACAAAGGAAGACGAAAATAAATTCGAGACAAACTCAAGCTAGAAAGTTGGTAGGCTACCAATTGGGTAAGCTAGAGAGCCATCACTACAACCTCATAGGCAACCAAAGTCATCAAAAATGCAAAATGTGCATCAAAGTGAATCACTTGGCACATCAAAAATGCAAATGCTCACTTTCTACTACGCTACAAGACCCATCAACAAAACCAAAAAAAAATATATTAAAAAAAAAAAAAAGTTACTTTACCAGGAATAAGGAAAGGGCTAGTAGCAGGGGTTCTCGTGTAGTCTTCATTATCAGAGCCAAACAGATCCTTATCGTCGTCCCCAAAATCGCCCCTATCGTGGTACTCATTATTAGTGGTGGCCTCTTCACCGTTCTCCTCCTCTTCGTCACCGGCACCACCACCGCCAGTGGTGGCGCCGCTTCGGCTATTGCCGCTGCTGGACTCGCCTTTCTCGCTACCGGAAGACGAAGCAGCAGACGACGAGGAAGAAGAGGAGGAGGAGGAGGATGAGGATGAGGAGGGGGAGGAGGAATGGGTCCCATCTTGGTTGTTAGGTTCATCGTCTTCGTCCTCGCCGAAGATATCGGCGTGCTGCTTTGCGAAATCCATTGGGTGGGAATCTGTGTGGGGTTTGGGTTAGATTTTGTTGCCGTTGAATTGATTTCTGTGTATGTGGGGGTGTGTTCGGAGCTGAGAATAGAATTTGCGGGAGACTGAGTTGGTAAAAAAAAAAAGATTTCACTCTGTTGGAGTTGGGACGAGCGGACTCGGATGTTTAACTTGGATGGTTGGGTTTAGTTATTCGGCCCATAAGTTTATTGGCTGTGTTGGTCATACTTTGAGGAGATTCGCCCTCACTTGGTCTAATTTTAACTTTAGGACGTTTACTTATCTGAAATGAGAATGAGAATGAATAAAATGATTCTGCGTATGAAAGTTTTAGCGTTTACTAACTTATAAAGGTATTTTGAATGGATGTGGATCTCACTCATTATCAGGAATCGATTCCCAACCTTTTAGTTTGATAACCAAGGGGTGTATAGGTTTAGGAATCATTCTCGTACCGATTATGATTCCTTCATTCTTCCATTCATGTTGTCTCCGATTCATAACTTTTTTCATTCCAAATAAGTAAATGTGCCATTAATTCTTAATCCTGCTCATCGTTCGGTTAACTTGAAAGGCTTCCCAGTCTCCTGTTGAATATGGTAGCAAGGGCTTGCCTAGAGAGGTGTTGGAGTCTTAATTTGTAGTTTAGTACTGCAGAAGTGCATCAAGTTGGTTATGTTATTTAATCTCTGATTTAGCATAATTTTGATTTAAATTTCAATCCTACGCATCGCCTAAGTTAACTCGAAAGCATAAACTCAGTTTCTTATCGAATTTAGTAGCATTGGAAGTTAGGTGCCGGAGTCTTAATTTGAGCAATTATCTTACCTGAATACATGATCACACAATATATCATATTATCATTAAACTAATTAAACATTTTAACAAAGAAATCAATCTCAAATCAAATAATAATTTGAGAGATACAGCTATGAAGTAAATATATATATATATATATATATATCAATTATTGTTTTGTGTTTGCCTTTTCGTAAGTGATTAACTTTTCTTTATGTACTTTCCATTTGTACGTTTATGGCTATGTTTGTAGCGATCTATCTAGAGATTGACACTCGTATACTTGGTCCGTGTCTTACCTTATTTAGAAGGTCCGTGTTTAAAAACCTCAAGATACTATGACTTGCTTCTTTTACAAAAAATGTAACAAGTGCTATGTGCTTTTTAAAAGAGAGTTTCTATGATTTAAAATTCTATTATACCACTCTTGTAAAAGTAAAAATGGGTTGGAATTGGTCTACTCATTTCATTAATAACCCCTTTATATAGGGATAGGATTACAACGGAAATATCAATTACATTGATGATACTAAATGCTGATTGAGCTGTGATT
>BDJD01005283.1:95616-147087 GCA_002564525.1 Rosa multiflora
GAAAAAGGCTACCACGAAAAACTATTAAATTTCTGAGCGTAGTCGCTTCCAAGAAATTAGGAATTTTCTGAGCGTAGTCGCTTCCAAGAAAATCGAATTCCAAGAGGGGTTTTGGATTAGATCGAAACGACGATGTATATGGTCGATCGTTTTCTTCTCAACAAACTCTAAGTTTGGAGGACTCTACAAGCTCTAAGCTTGGAGTGAGCACGAACCCCCACAGTTCGGCTTTTGGTCTCCCCTATGTAGAGAAAGGGGGGTAGAAGAAGGGATTTTGGAAGTCGCCGAGAAAAGAAGAAGAAATTGAAAAAAAACTTCAAAAACGGGAACTTTTAGAAAAATTACCTTGAAAGATGGCTGAAAAGTGGTCGCCGGAAGTTACTGTAGCTACCGGAGTAATGTAGCTGACTGGAAAAGTGGCCGGAAGTTGGCCGGAAAAGTCGCCGGAAAGTGTTGACCGGCCGTTGACCGGAGGGTTGACCGGTCGCTGACGTGGCAATCGGAGCTGACGTGGCAGATAGGTTGCTGACGCGGCAGGGCTGACTGGGTGCTGAAGTGGCAGGTAGTTTGCGGCTTGGCGGCTTGGCGGTTCGGCTTCTTCTGTTACACCCCACATATGTTATACCCTTTTTACTGAGTTACATGAAATTCTTTACGGTTACCGTTCGCGGTTATAATTTTAACATTTAGGGGGTGGTTAAAAATTGACTTTTTATGAGTTAATAATTTGAGAAAATTTCTTTCATGAAAGTTGTAGAGGACGTTAAACCGAGCGCGTGCATATGTGGTACGTAAAAATCGGAGTTTGTATGCAAAAGTTATGAGTGAATTACGAAAATTACTGTTCATGGTAAAATTTTAATATATATGGAAAGTTACCCGGGTAGGTTTCCAAAACCGGAAACCCACCCCTCTGTCTCTCTCCTCTCCCCCGACTCCTTCCCCTTTCTCCTTCGGGTTTTCTTCCTCCCTCCGATTCCTCACTTTCCGGCCACCATCCGGCGTGCAACCGGTCACCTGAGGGGCGCCTCAACCCGCTCTTGATGCCAGTGACCTAGGATTGGGGAGTTTTGGCCGTGAAAGTCCGGATCGAAGCAAGAAGTGCTCCGGTCGCAGTTTTGGGATTTTGCTGATTTCCGGCCATTCCGGCCACCTCCGGCCACCTCCGGCCACCATATTCACATCGAAGGTTTGGTTTTTGATGGAGATTATTTCCCCTAAGGTAGTTCATTCCAATTTGCATTGTAGAGGTCGAATTGACAAATTTTTGTTTCTAGGGTTCTTGAAGCTTCGGGGCTTTTCTTCACCGGCTTGATTCGACCACTTCGAGGTAAAATTGGATGGTGTTGTAGTTGGGAAGTTGTTTGGGCTTGTTGTGTAGATGCTAGTGCCGGAGTTTGGTGGTCATCGGAAGAAGTGGCCGCCGGCGCGTGGTCCCCACGCGGCGCCACTGTGGGTAGCGCGTGGTGGTGCGTAGAGTTGTGTTTTAATTGTCGTTTTAATCCCATATACCCTATAATGATTGTAGAATGTAATGCATGAAGTTTGGTGGAAATCGGAGGATTTACGAATTGAGTTTCATTGATTAATTATTGATTTTCGCGAATTCGATCGCCGAATTCCTTTCGGATTCACTTTAGATATTACATCGATGACAGATTAATGTTGAAGTATTAAGGATGGATGTTGTGGAGAGTTGAGGAGTTGGATTTTAGGAAAGGGGGATGTTTTGAATTTCCAATTATAAATATCATAAAGTTAAAGTTCCGTCCTGTGAATTATATATATTTATGATTGTTATTCGTACAGGACGAGAGGAGTCTCCATACGAGGAGAATCACGAGCAACGTCAGGATTGACCGCATATTGTGAGTGGACCTTTGATTTTAATTGATGCATGCAAATTAAATTCCGCAAGTTTTGAGTTTATTGATTTATCAACTTAATTATCGAGCATTTTATTTTGGTTTGAACTTTTGAATTTAGATTCATTATGCTCGATTTGAGGATTTTGATTTATGCGGATTCGGAAATTTATACTATTTATTTTATATTTATATTTGGCGATTTGAGATTATATGGAGATTTCCATGAAGCAAGACTTTATACTTGTTTATACCCTATTTATATTTGAACCTGAGATGAGCTTGGCGTGCGGGGTCACGTCTTTATACATTGAATTCCTATTTTGCGAGATAAGTGGGGAAAATTATACAGATTTACTGGCTTTTGACGATCTTCTTCCTCACCATACGCGGGTCATGTGAATAGGTCTCCTCCTCACTTACTTTGTGTTTATGAGTGGCAGTGAGGTAGCTTTCTCCTCCTCACGTGGGTGGTAGTCGAGGTGATATTCTCCTCCTCGCACAATCTATGTGTGAGTGGCAGTCGAGGGTAAGTTGAGCCTGAGGGGCTCCATTCCCGTATGGTGAACCCATTTTCCCCATGTTCTTTTGTTGTTGTTCTTGACTAGCGGGGCTAGTCGGTCTTTTCTTAATTATTGCATGCATCGGGAGTTTTATTGAGATAATTGCGGAAAAGTATAAAACCCCTTTTTCTTTCAGTTATTTATTTTTGTCCACTCACGCTAATGTTTTTATATACTTTTCCCTGGGCCCTTCGGTTTCAAATGCCCAGATTGCAGTATTGTTGCTCGGTGTACGAGTGTGAGCCATAGTGACCGCACCTGCTTCCGCCATCACACTCTGTAGGTTACCTGGTTAACCTACTAAATTCCTTGTCTATTTACATTCCTAGAATGCTCTGATTACTAAGGGATATGTGACCCAACTTATATGTATTATATTTGAGGTCCATGACCTAACTTGGGTGATTGTAGTAACTTGTACCTTTCGGAGATTATAACCTTTGGAGATTATGTATGATGATATTAACTTTGGGATGATTGTTTGAGTTTGGGGAGCAGGGTGGCTCCAAGAGTTGTGGTTGGATAATTAGAAGTGAATTTTGGTTTTCCGCAGGTTTTTGGGTTAACCATTTTTAAGGGAGGTTATGCCGAAATTTTTGGTAAATCTCCTTTAAAGGTGGGTCCCGCAGGGCCACTTCGGATTCCAGGGTGGAATTCGGGGTGGGTCTTGTCATCTTCACTTGGGCATCGCTGGGCCTGCTGGCGGGCTTGGGCTGCAGGTTGGCTTGGGCTGCATGCGGGCTTGGGCTTCGCAGGTTCTTCTCCTTTTTTTTTTTTCTTTATGCCGGTTCAGGTCTGGGGGGCTCAGGTGGCCGGTTCAGTAGAATTTAGGCCGGTTCCGGTGATGAATTTTCGTCTCCGGTGATCTGGGGTCCGGCTACAGCTGCTGGTGAAGTTTGGTAGCAGTTGGCTAGGAGGAAAGTATCGAACCGGGCAGAGGGACTTTCGATACATCCGGTGGCCGGTTCGGTGGTTTGCCGGCCAATTCTGGGGGTGGGGCCGCCGGTTCTGGGCTCCTGGAGTTGAGATCTTCAAGGTGGTCGGCGGTGGTTTCTGGGATTTGAAGGCTATGAATTTAGGGCTTCAGGGTTAGGGCTTCGTGCTAGTAACGTGTTGTAGAGAAACTGAATTTGAGAGAAATTTTCTGTGTATTCTCATTGATAATAGGGGCCTCTTTATATAGAGGATTACAATGCATAGAATCTCAATCATACAAGGAAAGTAATTCTACATTGATTAGGATTCTAGATCCTTCTAATTAAATCCTATTACCACTAGGTCAAGTAACCTAGAGTTTGGGCTAAACACAAATTAGGTTTTCCTTCAACAAAAATAAAATAAAGAAAACATACTTGATTTGGATAAAACAATTCTAGCACACGCGCGTGTTGATGCAGGCGTGCGTAGCGATATTTTTGGACTTGAGAAAAACTGGGTCGCTTCCTCTTTTTTCAGTAATGGGCCTTGTTTTTTTTTTTTTCCTGGGCTGCAAGCCTACTTTTTCTTTTTTTTCTTGTCTGGGCCGCAGGGCCTCTCTTTTTTTTCTTTTCTTTTTCTGTTTTGTTTTTTTTTTTTCGTTTCTGGGCCTGCAGGGCCTGCTGCTTTTTTTTTTTTTTTTTTAATTTGGGGCGGGTGTAAACTTGGGCCCTTCTCTTTTTTTTTCTCTGTTTTTTTTTTTTTTGACAATTGGGCCGGCTCTTTTCTTTGGGCCGGCTCAGCTGTTTTATGGGCAGGGTCAACCCCGCCTCTTGTTTTTTTTTTTTTTTCACGTCTTCTTCCTCGCTGTTTTTTTCTTCTTCTTCCTCCTCCGTCTGGTTTGCAGATTGGGGCTGGACAAGGCCGTTGCTGCTGCAGACGCGCGGGGGCAAGAGATTGGTGGCTGTTGTGTGAGGCCTGGTGGGCTGGGATCTATTGGGAAAGCCGCCGGATCGAGATGGAGGCCGGTGAGGTGGGCAAGGGGATGCCGCTATTGGTGTGCGGTGTAGGCACTGTGGTGTGTAGGTGAGAGGCCGGTTGTGGGGCTGCAGGAATCGGTGCTGCAGGTAGGCCTGTAAATGGAGCGGGTTCGGATCGGATCGACCTAAATCCAAATCCGTTTACTAAAAAAAAAATTCGATCCAAACCCGCTCCGTTAACCCGGCGGATCATTGATACCTCGATCCAAATCCGTATCCGTCGGATTAACGGATACCCGATCCGCTAATCCGATATAGTAATATTAAATTTATATCATAATATCTCATAAGATATTAATAAAATATTAAAATAACATGATCTACATGAAGAGTATCACCAAAAATAAAATTACATTGTCAAAAATAAAATTACGAAGACTGCCTCTTAGATTTCTGCAAAAAAAGTAATATTAGAAATCTTTAATATTTTATATTTTATATTTTATATTTTTAAAAAATAATAATATATTAATAAAAAATAAATTTTTTTTATTACTAAAACGGGTCGGATCATTAACGGATCGGATCGACCTAAATCCAAATCCGATCCGTATATTAAACGGGTTAACGGATTCGGATCATTAACGGATCAACGGATCAAAATGTTCGATCCAAACCCGTTTAATAGCTACGGATCTGGAGCGGGTCCGGATCAAAATCCGGTCCATTTACAGGTCTAGCTGCAGGGATCAGTAATGTAGGCGAGGCTGATGAACAACGACGAATCTGATCAGGGTTTGGGAAGGACGGCGCCGCTTGGAAAAACCGGCAGGCAGATGCCCGTTAGAGGCTGGCTTATGCGCGCAAGCGGAGCTACAAGGCAGATAAGCGCAGACTGGGCTGGCTGGAGGTCGCAGTGCTGCAGATTTGGGTGGGTGGACGCAGGGGCAGTGGGCGTCTGGGTGCCCTTAGCAATTCAATGGTCTGTGCGCGCAGGAGGGTGGTGCTCGACCTGAGAGGCAGAGGTGAGGCCGGTCTGGGCAGGGCCGGCCTAGGGAGAATTTTTTATTTTTTTTTTATTGGTGGCGGCAGAAAAAGAAAAAAAAAAATCTCTAGGGTTTTTAAGGCTTATTTGCTCTGAGCGTGCTGATAACGTGTAAAAGTAAAAATGGGTTGGAATTGGTCTACTCATTTCATTCATAACCCCTTTATATATGGATAGGATTACAACGGAAATATCAATTACATTGATGATACTAAATGTTGATTGAGCTGTGATTTGTAATTGCTTGATTTCCTCTTCGTCTGTTTCTTTGACGAATGCACATAATGTGCTTTTCCTTTAACAACTCTCTCTTTTTCGTCCCATTGTAAAAGCAAACCAAAAATGCTTTTTTTTTGTGACAAAACCAAAAATACTTTTTTTTTTGTTACAAAACCAAAAATGCTTTTAGCAAATTACCAATAAATACAACCTCAGCCCATTTATTACTACTAGCAGGCCTGTTTTTTTTTTTTCAATTCCCTTGCTGTACTGTAGCTGAACCCTGCGCAATATCCAGGCCCATGCGGCCATTTTTTGAATTGATTCTGATAACTACTAAATTACCATAACTAGTAAATTACCAAAATAACCTCTATATAGACTTAACGTACTGAGCTTCAGTATCATTCTACGACATTGCAGATTTAATGTACTGAGCTTCAGTATCATTCTAAGGCATTACAGATTATCATTCTAAGGCATTGCAAATTTAATGTACTACGTTTCAGACATTAAGGCATTCTGACATGCAAGAATTACAATTCTTTCCAGTTTCTAGAGGCAATTCTAAATGATTAACATATTGGATTGTTTGTATACACATAAAAGAAATCTCTCCACCATAGTTCTTCTCATGTTCTTCAATCGGTACATCCTCTTTGTTTATTGCAGCAGCCTTCCTCCTTGCCATTTGCGATTAATTTGTATATGATAAATGTAAATATATGAGTACTGACCCTCAATAGTGTATTGACCCTCAATTTGATTAAAAAACCATTATAGCTTATAAGAATGCAAAATAAAGACTAACAGCAATAATAAGATCAAATATTCACAGAGCCTATAGGTAGACATAATTGCAATGACCTTCCCATAAAGTAAACATAAAAATGAGGTTGCAATACAAACAAAATCAGCTAAAGCTACTGACCCTTAGAAATAAACATAAAAATGAGGTTGCCATACAAATAAAATCAGCTAAAGCTAAACATAGGGTTAGTGAAATCATGAAGCTAAGGTTACTGACTCTCAGAAACTGAAGCTCGTACAATTCATTTTGTACTATTGTTGGTCACATAACTCATCATTTTCCATCAGAACAAAGAAATCTCATAAACTAAAGGCACTGGCCCTCATAAACTAAACCTAATGATCTTTAGAGGGTCCATATAATCATAGATTGCACATATTGCAGCATTTTAATGCTACTGACTGTCAATAAACTCAGACAATTCATTTTGTACTATTATCAGCCACATAACATCAATTTTCACCGCCTAGCTACACATAAAAATGAGGTTGCAATACACCTAGATTTACTGACTCTCAATAGCCTAAAGGTTAATTTCTTAATTTGTTAAAGCTACTGACCCCCAGAATTTCTCAACAATTGAGAATAATTAAAATTTCTCAACCAAATTCATTTACCTGAGGAAGAGACTATGACAACACGAGGCTGAAGGTACTGACCCTAAGAATTTCTCAACCAAAATTTCTCAGGTAAAGCTGCTAAACATAATCAAATTTCGACAATGTTGGATGCATTGCACAAAAATCAGACCATAGCTACTGACCTTCAGTAACTACAAATTTCTCTACTGACCTTCAGTAACTACAAATTTCTCTACTGACCTTCAAGACTATAGCTACTGACCCGCAGGTGTCGCGCCCATACTTCGTCACAGGGGTCGCGCGCTTGGTTTGCCGTCGGGGTTGCCCCTTGCTTCGTCACGGGGTCGAGCCCTTGTTTTGCCACCTTGTCGCACACTTGGTTTGTCGCCGGGATCGTGCTCTTGCTTCGCCGCCGGGTCGCCCCCTTGCTTCTCCACCGAGTCGCGCCCTTGCTTCCCCTCAGGGTCGCGCACTTGGTTCACCGCCGGGATCGTGTGCTTGCTTCGTCGCCGGAGTCACGAGCTTGCTTCGCCTCTGGGGTCGCGCTCGTCGCCTAGCTTCGCCGGAGGCCCTAGATGTCGATTTAGTTCAAACGGTTTAGATTTTGGGATCGCTTTGATTTTGGGAGAAATTGTTTATATTAGTCAGTGGCATGTTTCGTAAATTTCTTAATATTTGAGTGTTCTTTCTTTATAATGGGCTAATAGTTGTTGACCGCACGGACTCCATATTTTGAAGTCTGCTAGTGGTAAATATATGTAGTTATTTGTAGTTATTGGTAAAAAAACTTAAATGAAAGCGCTTTTGCTAATGTTTAGAATTAATCCAAATGGTGTCTGAATTTCCTCTTAAATTGTGGAAATATTATTTAGCTAGATTTAAAAAAAAAAAAATCATAATCCACTACTATATATACGTGATTGTCACGTGTTCGTTGAACCCAGAAACCAGTTCTTGGTGAAAGAGGAGCTAGAGAGGAAGAGCAACTATGGAGACGAAGGTAGTGAGAAGCGAAGCGATAGAGAGCATATCGGACAGGCTATCGGCGTCGGAGGACCTCTACTTCCCTCGCGCCCTGCAATCCACCACCATCACCCCCTCTCAGCGCAAGGCCATTCTCCTCGACCTCCTCTCCCGCGACGCCGCCGTCTTCTTAGGTAAACCCTAACCTTCAATACAAAAAACCCTAACCTTCTCTTTGCTTCCCGCAAAGGAAGAACAATTGTGTAGCTTTTTCAATCTTGTAATTCATACTCATGTGGTAAAGCGAATTAAGCAGCGTAGTGTGATAGGTTGGGATAGCTAAGTCTCAAAACCATTAATAGGACAAATTCTTCATAATCTACATTGAGATGTAGGCTTAGACAAGTCCATTGAAATTTTTCGTAATTTATGTTATTTTCTTAGCTGCTGTGTTCAATGCTTGCAATTTTTAGAAGATTAAGTGCAGAGAGCGATGTGTGTTAATTCTGAATTTTATTTTTGTTGCAGTTATTCTGAAATTTTGGTGATGTTGAACTTATTTTTTTCCAATTTGACTAATACTCTTGTTGTGACTTGTTTGTGCAGAACGTTATGGATCGAAATTAACATCTGAGGAGCTCCTGGAGTTTGATGCGCTGACAGATGACTATGAAGTCAGCTGGCATGTGAAGCATCTTAGAAGTTTATTGAGTCCGACATCGGATGAATTGAAATCAAGGGCAGTTCAAGTGAAGAACAGGAGGCGAGCCTACCTGAATAAGTTGATATTTGATGGGCAGTATTTCTCGGAGGATTCAATGAGGGAGAGAGAGCCCTACTTGCATCATGAGTATGTGGGTAAGTTTCAGGATCCGAGTGGTAGGAGCATGGCAAGACCCGGGGAGCGGTGGTCAGATACTTTGTTGAGGAGGTCAGAGGAAGCGATTTTGGTAGCAAAGATTAGAGGGGAGCAACAGAGGTTGGGTGTTGCTGAGAGTGATTGGGTTGGCGGTGAGAGAATCCAGGAAGTAGAGGAACAGGAGGAGGAAGAAGAAGAGGAGGAAGAGGAAGAAGAAGAGGAGGAGGAGGAGGAGGAGGAGGAGGAGGGGGAAGAATCTAACGAGGCTAATGGGGGCACACAATCATCAGAGGTAATCTTGTCAAACTTACACTTGAAAAGCCTTTAACTTTGCTAGATTTCCATTACCAGTATTTGTGCTAACTGCCACACTCTAGGATAAAAATTATAAAAGATGAAAACCATATGGTTACTGTCTGCACTCTGATTGAATTTTAGAGTTTTTTGACTTTTTCTTTATTTCCCACTTGAGATAACTGTACTATGGGAATGGAAGTAGCTGCATGATTACATTTATGTTAATAAAAGAAAAGTAGATGGTGTTGAGAATCTATGGCTAATGTTCTCCAGGTTTTAAGTTCCTTCTACTCTGTTTTTCTATTGTTCACTCGTCTTGGCAAACTATCTATTGCCTTGGTTTGCCACCTGTAAATATGACTCATGACACTTATGTTAAAATGACCACCATTTGTCCTCTGGTTCACATATTCTTTGAAGAAAACTAAGTTTAATGGTACGGAAAGGAGAAGTAACCTATGTGCTCAACTGATGAAACTTTAAAATCAGTCTCTCAATGAATTTTGTCAAAGTGCTGAGTTATGTTATGTTCTTTGTTTCTTGTATGATTTAAATACTCCTATGATTTAGATATATTGCTTGTTGGTTCTGACATTTGTAATTTTTCCTTTTCTGTCAATAGATGCTGGTGGATCCTCCTTTTGTGGCCAGTGGTGCTGAAACTGCAGACCATCCGGATGCACCCAATGTTGCTCAAGCAACCACAGCAGGGCAGAGTGAGCAAGCAACTGTATCTGCAGAAGAGTTGCAAGATCTGATGGACCAGTTCACCTACATCATGCATGAGAAATTTTTGTTAGGTGAAGATCACGAGTACTTAGATTACTCAAAGATAGACAACGACGAGACATTGGATGATCACTGGCAGAGAGAAGCCAACCATGACGCTGAAGAGAAGTACTTTGATGACATTATTGATGAGGACGAGACATTGGATGATCACCGGCAGAGAGAAGTGAACCATTACGCTGAAGAGAAGTACTTTGATGAGGATTAACAAAAGTTAAAGCGCGTTTATGTTTTTCTCTTGTTAATATTTTTTGCTCTAGACAGTATTCATAACCTAGTGTTCCAGTTGTAACTATACCCTACTTTCTCTGTACATTATATGTAACCGCCTGTTTGTTTTAGTTGTTTGCTGGGTATTCCAACTTGATCATCCTTCGAGTATTTAATTCGATTATTCGTCTTAATGATTAGTCACTTGGATTATGCAAAATGGAAGATACTGTGAAGCTAAAACATCTTGTCCCATTGTTTTCATACAATTAGTGCTCCATTTCTCGAAGGAGAGAATTGTACTAAAAGTTGCCAAAAGAATTAGAATAAGTGGATCAAAAGCTAATCGGAATGAGACTCTACAGTGGCTTGCTGATAAGATTCCATGAACAACTGAACAAGTATGTCCAGTGGCAGATTGGAGATGGAATTGGACTCTGTTTCTCTGGTTTAGACGCTTCGTCCCTCCGTTGTATTCATGTTCTTCTATCGATAATGCAGCTTCTGATCGCCAAATTCGCCATCCCAAAACGCATAGCAGCATATGAGCAAGTGTTCTGCTTCCCAAAACGCATAGCAGCATATGCTGTCCTTACCGCACGTGACAAAAAACACACTCCCTTAATTGGTGAGTGGACCCCACATCGGAGGGTCAGAGGAGAGAGAGGGAATGTCAACCCAGTTTCTTCTCAGAGCAGCTACTCCCATTCCGGCACCATCGCATTCCCCAAATTCCTTTTTCCCCTTCAATTTTTCTCATTTAATTGATTAATCAATTTCGGAAGCTCTTATATAAATCTTTCTTGGTTATAAATCCTCCATTAAACAGCGAAAATATCTCTGGCGACACCTCACCCTCCTCAACTGGCCCCCCCCTGACGATCACTCCAATCCGCCACGTGTCGCCCCTCAGAATCTAAAAACGACCACACACGACGCGCTAGATCTCTCCACCCGCATCGTAATAAACCAGAAACTCATTGTCGTTCGCGCCCAAATTACCAACCTGCCCCTCCCTATAAAACCATAAAGCCCCCCTCTCCGATCTCTCTCCGTCCCCCACTGTTTGTTCTCTTTCTCTCCTAGAGTAGCTGAACCAAACCCGCCAATATGAGCTAGCGATCCAAAACCGAGAAAGCCCTAGCCCTGCGTCTTCCCTTTGCCCTAGGGCTTTGTGATTTCCGATTTCGTTTAATTTGCTGTGGGGTTTCGATTCGAGGCATGTTGGGGTGAGAGTATTAGGGGGAATCGGAGAAGAAGAAGAAGAAGAAGAAGGAAGAGATGTATAGAGAGCGAGGGTCGGGTGGGTCGAAGATGACGGAGGTGGGGGCGGTTGATCGGAAGCGGATCAACGACGCCTTGGACAAGCAGCTGGAGCGATCGTCGCCGTCGACTTCTAGGGCTGCAATCAACGGCAAGGATGGCAGCAGTAATAAGCCTCTTATCATGGGGGGTAAGGGTTTGATATCTGATCATCGTAGAGACTCTCGCTCTGCCTCTGCTTCTCTATCCAAAACCAATTGCTCTGATGGTTTGACATTTTTTCTTTCTTTTTTCCCTATGTCCTATTCAATTTCTTACCATTTGGGCAAATTTGCTTTGCTCAAGATTTTTGAAAGAAAAAAAAATCGTGTTTTTGTTCCCCAAAATTTGCTTTTAGATAAAGTTTTCGGATGGGGATGCATCTGGGGAGAGCATGTTTTGATGCTTATAGTGCACATTGTGATGTCAGCTGGGCTTGTGTATATGCTTTAGTTATCTGATGGTCCTATATTTAACAATGCATGGATTGTAAAGAGCATTCTTTTTATTTCGATGTAAAATGTTAGCGTGTTCAAAAGGATGAGTACAAAGTCTTGATAGACAGACTCACAGACAGCTTGTGTCCATAATTTCAACTTTATCTGATGGTGCTGCATGTAGTCATTTGTGTATAATGTGCACGGATTTTGAAAGTCATTGAAACCATGTAGTGGTAGTCATAGGGATGAACGCAAATTTTCTTATATAGTTTCACTGTTTTAACCTCACAGTCTCTGTTCAGCAAGCTCTCTGTAGAAAAGTTGTCATTTTATAACTCAGTTGTCTTTTTGTTCTTTATGTTGTTGCATTCCTTCCTTCACATGATTTTATTGTTCTTTAAATGACTAGGTCTAGAATTCTGAGGTTACTGGGTATTTTGCACTGTTGGTAAAATTCACTAAGAAACATTTAGAAACAATTTTGTGTTTTCTTTTAATATTCTTAGAATTAGAAAGTGGTTCTTATTCAATTTTTTAGTCTTTGCAAGAGTTGATGATATGGCTTCTATAGCGAGTAATACCATACAGTTTAGTGTTAGTAACATTTCATAAAATCAAACTGCTGTGTCTTTTGATCCGCTGTTTAGTTCCCGTCTAGATGAAGAAGCATTGTTCTTGAGGTTCCAAATTTGTTTCTTTTAATTAGGAGCAGCGTCCATTACAATAGAGAGCAACTTACTTATTGAACTTCATTCTCTTACAAGTGATTCTTTGCAAACTGTTGTGTCTGCCTACATATACTAAACAGCTTAAGATTAGTCTGCATTTACTTTGTATTTGAGAAATAATATGTTTATACTGTTTTTAAGAAAAATGGAGAATACACTATTAAGTAAGAAAAGGGTAATTATTTGTTTTCTACTATCTTATACTCAAAAGGAGATCTTTTTTCTAATTTATTTATTTACTTATTTTACTTTGAACATCCATATACTGGCCTCCTTACAAAATACAAAGGACACAAGGAACTCCATTCTTGTGCATGAAAAAGATATATGTGCACTTTTATTTATTCATCTAATGTTTTTATTGCTCTGCTTCTCTCTTTTTTTTTTCTTTGCTGGTTTGGCTATTGATAGATATAGATTACTAGTTCCATAAAGAACTAACGGTGTATTTATATTGATTGTAGAGGAATCTGAAACAGATAGTGAAGAGTCAGATGTTAGTGGTTCAGATGGGGATGACACATCTTGGATATCATGGTTTTGCAATTTGAGAGGAAATGAGTTTTTTTGTGAAGTTGATGATGATTATATACAAGATGATTTCAACCTTTGTGGGCTAAGCAGCCAAGTTCCGTATTATGATTATGCACTTGATTTGATCTTGGATGTTGAGTCTTCACATGGTAAGCTTACCTTCAGTGTAATCAGCATTGTGCATCGTCAGTTTAATCATTATTGAGATTTATAGCTATAGCAACATATGGTAGAACCTATAGAACCAGGGAAATAGGCGTGTCGCACATCGCTTGCCTACACCCATAGCTGGCCTTAGTTAGTAGGGTGGAGGATGATATATAGATTCAAGACCAGCTTCAAGCTCTCTAAAAAGCTTCTTTGAGTTTTTCAGCTCAAGTTGAAAAATTCAAGTCCATTAGTTGGAGCTGAGATTGGTTTTAGCTATACCAATCGTGAAATTGTATTTTGAAATTTTTGGATCCTAGTATTTATCTTGGGTGAGACTCGGTACAATAGCAAACTTTTACGTCAGGCAGAATGACCAAATGTTAATCTTTCCCATTTGGTTTACCTTTCTGATGAATACTTTGCATCGTTTGATATGATGCAGGTGATATGTTTACGGAAGAACAAAATGAATTAATTGAATCAGCAGCGGAGATGCTCTATGGTCTGATTCATGTACGATATATTTTGACCAGCAAGGGCATGGCTGCCATGGTGAGTTTCTTTTCTTCATTGTCTTTTCACAATTTCATGCTTTCTCAACTGTTACATATGGGCAGTTTTAGAATTGTGCTATTGGATGTGCAGCTAGACAAATACAAAAACTATGATTTCGGGAGATGTCCAAGAGTGTACTGCTGTGGACAACCCTGCCTCCCAGTTGGCCAATCAGACATCCCACGGTCAAGCACTGTAAAAATATACTGCCCCAAGTGTGAAGATATCTACTACCCTCGATCGAAGTATCAAGGTAGTATCCTTTGTATTTATAATTCTGCATTTGAAACTGCTGGCTGCGTATAAGCAGCTGGTAAGGCAAGATGCTGCTTACAAAATATTTTTTACACTGCTGCATTTTTTGTTCTGGTTACCATCAATAGTTCGGTTAGGCTAGGCTATAAGGTTTTTCTTTTTACCCATGGTCTCCTGTTTTAATTTGGACGTAGGGTGCATTTTAGTTTTTAGCTTGCACTACTAGCAACTCCAAGTAGCCAAAAATTGATTGAAAGATTGCACTAAGTTGCCCCCCTTATTTAATGATTGGTGATTGAGGGCACCACTGGACCTAACCTACCATCATTCCCCTTATTTAATGATTGGTGATCAAGGGCACCACTGGACCTAACCTACCATCATAATCTGATAATTAGGTTTTTTTGTTAAATAGATGTAGATTAAAACTGGACTCTCAGTTTCTTTTATTTATATTTATGATATATATATATATATATGTATGTATGTATGTATATAGATATATATATATATAATATTTTAAAATGTAAATGAAAGAACTTACTCTTCTCGTCAAACTCATTTCATCTGTGCATGAATTTGTGGGTGATGGTTAAAGGACATGAGTACTTTTGTGGCTAATTTAAAAGCTTGGTTTTATTCTATTTGTAAGATTCATCAGTTTTTTTTTTTTCCTTTTAATAAAACTTTGTCAGTTGTTGCAGTAATATATTACTAAGACTGATGTGGTCATTTTCAATTTTTATATGGAAATTTGATTCTTGATTTTGTAAAAAGCATGAAACTTGATGCATATTTAGGTACTACCT
Source organism: Rosa multiflora (assembly GCA_002564525.1). Classification (NCBI taxonomy): domain Eukaryota; kingdom Viridiplantae; phylum Streptophyta; class Magnoliopsida; order Rosales; family Rosaceae; genus Rosa; species Rosa multiflora. The sequence continues at coordinate 110,487 of BDJD01005283.1, forward strand.
TGCCTATACAATAACATAACATGTGCTTTATGATTATAACATCATTGGCTTTGACTCGTTATCGGGGTCGGACACAATGCTCACTAGTTTTGCTAGCATTAATTTCTGAACTACTTAACTCTATTTAGACATTGACGGAGCCTATTTCGGAAGTACATTTCCTCACCTGTTCTTGATGACGTACGGGCACCTGAAGCCACAGAAGCCATCACAGAGCTATGTTCCAAGAGTGTTTGGCTTCAAGCTTCACAAGCCATGATGCCGAATTTTCAAGCTTGAGCTGGGGTTCATACAAGACTTCCTTCCCTCTGTCAGAAATGCTCTTGAGGATTCAGGGCAGGGTTACTCGGATATAAATTTTAACTTTCATGTGTTCTCGATCCACTATAAATCAATTTGCAGCCATTCCAAGCTTCATTTTCCATTTGAGCTGCCTCTTGGTGAGCTTTTATAGAACTTATCCGGTTGGTTTTAGTATTAATAATTACTTTCTAGTGGTTTTCTGCCGACTTTTTTTCTTTCTTCATTTTCATGTTAGCTCAGCTGGGATTACTGACATTTTGAGAATAGCCACCCCTCATCCGTATCTTATATTTTCAGAATGTTTTCTGTAGTCCCTTAATATTCTTGTCTAATGATTTTAGTTTGATCTGTCAAGTCAGCTGTAGGTTGTATGCACTTAACGTTGGAATATATTGTCATATATACCATCTACAATTCTACGTTCAGATATTTGTATTGTCTCTTTTTTGTTGTATTGTCTCTTTTTTGTTGCGATTTCATTGTTTAACCTATTGCTTTTATAGAAATAGAATTCTGCTTATAGAAATCCTTGTACTGATGCCAAATTCAAAGTTAGAAATACAGAGGGTGTACTGTTAAGTTAGCAAATTTTTGCTGGTAGTCATTACTAAAAAAGTTGGTGTTTGCACATTAGGGCCAAGGAAACAAGGTAAACACTAAACACACCCTAACAAGAAGAAAGAAAACTGCACTTGTTTTTCACCCAGATAGGTGGGACCGAAACTCATTGTACTTGGTGGCAGTGTCATGCACTAGAAACCCAAATCAGCTTTCCATAACGAAGTTCTCCGTTGATTTTTATTGTCTGTACCCTGTACAAGTCCGAAGGTTTTAGTTCTCCAAATTGGGTTCAAAATATTGAGATCAATGCGAAACCTTGCCAATTGCGTCGTAGGATGACCTTTACGATTATCAACCCCAAGGGCTACCCTATGATAGCACCAATAGCCTCTCCAACCCTCTCGGACTTCATAACGGGAGGTCAGTTCTTTAATCGGAACCAAATCTTAAGGCCTCGTTTGTTTACGGAATTGAGGATTTGGGAAAAAAAATTTATTCCTTTTCTATGTTTGGTGTGCACAAGAAAATGAACAATTTCCTTTAAGAATGGAAAATATGGGGGATGGTGATGCCTCCCAAAAATGAACCCTTCTACTTTCCCAGCATTAATTACATAATATAGTTACATATCTTCGTTGAAAATTATTATTGACAATTTTATTCAAAAAAATTTTGAGATTTGTATAATTCTATATTTTAATACATTTGGATATAAATGAAATCTTAATATGATTTAGCTTACTTTCATTGCACAAACCAATCACTAAGATTGAAACACACATGTTTTTGTTGCTTTCCCAACGTTTTCAAACAACAGAAAGGAAAATAAATTTCCCACTAGTTTTCCTTTTCCATATGAAATACAAAGGAATTGATTTCATTTCCGTGAACCTTGCAAAGAAGCCGTAGAAGGACTTGAATGTCCGTACGACGGACAGAAGATGAATCCTTTTATATATTATTAGATAAATAAATAGTTCGTACATGTGATGATATTCGCTCATTTTTCTCTTAAAAATACTGTTCACACTTCATACTCTTGTTTTTTTAGGTTACAAAAAGTTTGGAGGGAGGAAGACATTATACACCTCCGCACTATGGAATACCTACAACATTGACCTCGAATGATTGACGTGGAGTTTCTCTTTATTTTTTAATTTTTTTTATATAAATGACTGACGTGGAGTTATGAATTTTCACAAAAGATTTACAAATTTCGCGAACCAACGTAGAACTATTGGCAGCGAGGATCAAATTTGGATTGCGGTTCAATTACAAGTATGTCCATGACAATTGAACAGATTCAAATTTGCTCACCACCAATACTGTGGTGGTGATACCACCACTCAATAAAAAACCACCATGTGTTATAAAACATAATTAAAGTGAATCATGATGATTTATTAAAAAAAAATATTTTAAGTATAAATTCAATTATATATGACATGACAAGTTTTAATAGAGTAGTGATATCACCAAAAAATAAAAGTGATGAGCAAATTTGAATCCCAATTGAACCAACCCACATTGGTACTCTCTTTTTGTATCCTTGTTGAAGGTAGAAATGAAGTGTTAATAACTTACTACATTGGTACTCTCTTTTTGTATCCTTGCTGGGTTTCCAATTTTCCCGTTGAAACCCACGTGTCAAAATCCGGTGCCCCGCGCTTTCCATTTCCGGTCGGAGCTCCTATAAATCATCAGTCTCAGGGTTTTAACAGAGCAGAGCCTGAGAGGTCGAAACCCTAAACCATGGCCTCCTTCTCCTCCTCCTACCCCGAAACCCTAGACGCCCTCCTCTCATCCATATGCAATCTCATACCCACCCGCCTCGAATCCACCAACTACTTCATCTGGTCTCGTCGCATGACCATCATCTTCAACGCCCACGGCCTCCGCGGCTACGTCGACGGCACCATCAAGACCCCCGACAAATTCGCCCTCAACGCCCAAGGCGAGCCCACCGCCCAGCTCACCTCCGACTTCAAGCTCTGGCGCCGCTACGACGCCGGAGTCAAGGTCGTCATCAACGCCACGCTGTCCTCGTCGGCGCTGCCGCACATCATCGGCTCCGACACGGCCAGGGACCTGTGGCTGACGCTGGAGCGGCGGTTCACGTCGATGTCGAATTTCAATATCTTGAAGTACAGGTCTGATCTGCAGACGATTACGAAGGGAGGCGACTCGGTGAATGTGTATGTGGGGAGGATTGATAAAATTAGGACGAAGCTGGCCGGGTTTTCGGTGATGGTGGACGACGCGGAGATGATTGGTCATGCTCTGAGGGGGTTGCCGGAGGAGTATGAGGCGTTTCGGAACTCGATTACGGCGAGGAATGAGCCGCTGCTGTTGAATGAGTTTTATGTGCTGTTGCTGGCGGAGGAGGCTTCTATTTTGGCCGGGAATCAGTGACAGAGAGTTTTCTTCAGTTTCGGATTTCGGAATGGTAATGAGCTCTGCTTGTAAGTTTGAACGTCTCATTTCGTTTCGTTTAGGTGGTAGTTGAATGGTGATAGTGGATCCAGTAGGTGTGTTTTGTTGATGATCAGTGAAGAAATACTGGGTTATATCCTTTCGGTTAATAAATTTGATGTTTATATCTTCTTTATTTATGCCGATTAGCCATTATTTGTGTGCATCTATGAGTTATACCACGTTGTTTCGGTGATTTTGACATATACTAGTGTGTTGCCTACTTGATTGATCAATTTATGGTCTCCCGGTTGGATGATCAACTTTCTTTGTTAAGCGAGTGTGTGTACAATTGAAGTGATGCTTGAGGGTAAATATAATTACACATTTACAGTTGAATCATAAGATGAAATGAGGGAGAAATATTCTTTCCTTTGGGTATAGGCTTTCTCAACTGTTACATATGGGCACTTCTAGAATTGTGTTATTGGATGTACAGCTAGACAAATACAAGAACTATGATTTCGGGAGATGTCCAAGAGTGTACTGCTGTGGACAACCCTGCCTACCAGTTGGCCAATCAGACATCCCACGGTCAAGCACTGTAAAAATATACTGCCCCAAGTGTGAAGATATCTACCAGACTACCACCCTTGGTCGAAGTATCAAGGTAGTATCCTTTGTATTTATAATTCTGCATTTGAAACTGCTGGCTGCATATAAGCAGCTGGTATGGCTGGATGCTGCTTACAAAATACTTTTTATGCTGCTGCATTTTTTATTCTGGTTACCATCCCATAGTTCTGTTAGGCTAGGCTATAAGGTTTTTCTTTTTACCCTTGGTCTCCTGTTTTAATTTGGACCTGGGGTGCATTTTAGTCTTTAACTTGCACTACTAGCAACCCCAAGTAGCCAAAAATTGATTGAAAGATTGTACTAAGTTGCCCCCCTTAGTTAATGATTGGTGATCGAGGGCACCACTGGACCTAACCTACCATCATACAGCCTGATAAGTAGGTTTTGTTGTTAAATAGATGTAGGTTGAAACTGGACTTTCAGTTTCTTTCATTTATATTTATTATATATATATATATATATATATATTTAGAAGGTAAATGAAAGAACTTACACTTTTCGTCAAACTCATTTCATCTGTGCATGGATTTGTGGGTGATGTTTAAAGGACATGAGTACTTTTGTGGCTAATTTAAAAGCTTGGTTTTATTTTATTTGTAAGCTTTATTTTTTCTTTTATAAACCTTTGTCAGTTGTCGTAGTAATATATTACTAAGGCTGATGTAGTCATTTTCAATTTTTATATGGAAATTTGATTCTTGATATTGTTAAAAGCGTGAAACTTGATGCATATTTAGGTAGTACCTTGCCTATACAATATCATGACATCTGCTTTATGATTATAACATCATTGGCTTTGACTCGTTTTCAGGGTCGGACACAATACTCACTAGTTTTGCTAGCATTAATTCCTGAACTACTTAACTCTATTTAGACATTGACGGAGCCTATTTCGGAAGTACATTTCCTCACCTGTTCTTGATGACACACGGGCACCTGAAGCCACAGAAGCCATCACAGAGCTATGTTCCAAGAGTGTTTGGCCTCAAGCTTCACAAGCCATGATGCCGAATTTTCAAGCTTGAGCTGGGGTTCATACAAGACTTCCTTCCCTCTGTCAGAAATGCTCTTGAGGATTCAGGGCAGGGTTACTCGGATATAAATTTAAACTTTCATGTGTTCTCGATCCACTATAAATCAATTTGCAGCCATTCCAAGCTTCATTTTTCATTTTAGCTGCCTCTTGGTGGGCTTTTATAGAACTTATCCGGTTGGTTTTAGTATTAATAATTACTTTCCAGTGGTTTTCTGCTGATTTTTTTTTCTTCATTTTCATGTTAGCTCAGCCCCATCTTATATTTTCAGAGTGTATTCTGTAATATTCTTGTCTAATGATTTTGGTTTGATCTGTCAAGTCAGCTGTTGGTTGTATGCAGTTAATGTTGGAATATATTGTCATATATACCATCTACAATTCTACGTGCTGATATCTTCAATGTCTCCCTCTTTTCTTTCATTTTCATTGTTTAACCTATAGCTTCTGTAAAAATAGAATTTTGCTTTCAAGAATCTTGTACTGAAGCCAAATTCGAAATTAGAAATACAAAGGGTGTACTGTCAACCTGGTAAATTTTTGCTTGGATTTGCATGCTGTTCCAGAGGACATGAGACGGGTTAAGTTAGTGTTTGCAAATTAGGGCCCAAAGAAATAAGGTAGACACTCCATAACAAGAAGAAAGAAAGCTGCACTTGATTGGGACCGGAGCTCATTACACTTGGCGCCATAAATAAATAAATAAATAAATAAAATAAAAAAAATAAAAAAAAAACCCAAATCAGCTTTCCATAACCAAGTACGCCCAAGGTTTTAAATATCGGTATTTTCATATCTAGAACCGAACCGTGATAGGACTTAATGACCGTCCTATGGATAGAAGATGAATCCATTTCGATATAATTAGATAAATATTCACACTACTAAATAAATCTACTAACATGTATATAAAATCATAGAGACCCAATAAATCTACTAAACAAACCGCATGTACTAATCAATTAAAACCCATATGTTTATTAACAAATGCAGAACAGGGTCACTACTAGAAGTATAGTCAAAATATGAAGATATATAACAATTCTTTAGGAATAAATCAACCCCAAAAACAAACTAATATAATTCACTATCCAATATAACAACACTTTCAGATCAGATTATAATACCATTCAATGCTACCATCACAATCATTCAACATCCAAGACTAAGAAAACCAACCAACCAACCAGGTCGTAATGGAGAAAATCCAAGTGGAAGAAAAACAGACAGAAAAAATGGAAAAATTAACCAAACAGCTAAAGTTCCGTAATGAAGATAAGAATTGGAACCTGTAAGCTATGTGGATTCAACTTTTTTATGGCAACCAAAATTGGACTACCCTGGCCATTTTTGGGCATGATTATTCCTTTATACACACTCCGAAAGCCTCCTTCACCAAACTTTTGCAACCTGCTGAAGCCATTGGTTGAATTCCTGAGCTTTTGGAATGAGAAAGCCTTCAAATTCTGCTCTTTCTCTTTGTACAATTCTGGTCTGCTTCTCAGTGAAGGTAGAGATTTCGAGGCACGGTCTAATACCGGAGTTAAAGAGCACACATCAAACCCAACAAACCACACCCAATCAGTAACCACCATGACAAACATTAAAACACAAATTGAAGGAAAAAAAAAAGTATCATTATTTTGTATAAATATTTGAGGCTAAACATGTCAAAACAGATTGTGTTGAATTAGTCCAAGCAGTGTCGAGTTTCTCTTTGGATTTTTTATCTCTGGGGTTCTTAATGGAGGATCTTAAATATAGCTTAGAGTAGGCTCCTTCAGCCTCTTTACGTCATATTAGGAGATCATGGTAACAAGGTTAGGCCATTCTTTAGCTCAAATGGCTAGTCATTTGCATATACAGATTTACCTCCATCATTACCATTTTTACCCTGAAGAAAAAGGGCTGCATGCATATATAGATGTAGCTTAATTCCACTAACTTATACCTTTCTCAGTGTTTTAGCATATTAGTTCACGACTACTGATAAAACAACCAAAGTACATGCCAAAAGGCCATAGGCAGATACAAATCATCAAGCACTTAGCCACTAGGTTTGCATACTTCTGTACAAGAGAGTAGGTCAAAGCAGAAACATAACATTAGCCTTTCAGAAAAATAAAGAGAACATTGCATGGAAAGTCTGAGATATATTTATTATTTCATCATCATGACCGGCAGGGCAAAGCCTCTATGATCCACAGCAAGTAATATTGAAATATTAATTCACAGAATGCGCTTCATTAATTTGAAACGCCAAAGAGTATGATCAACATTATCTAATTTATTCACAGCAACTATGAATAACAACTATGTCACAGCAGAAAGCTGTAATCTTCAATGCAAGTCAGCATACAAAGGTTTTAAAGTTAATATCCAAACTCCTCAGGAACGCACATTCTGCTGTCAAGGATAGGTAAGATGACATGAAAACAGCCGAAGATGGCCAGAGTTTTCCAGTAAGGCCTTAAGACAGTGTTTTCTCAAGCTTTAACAAATGAAGGGATTTCCACACTGCCCACCTGATGCCATGAACCTACACCCAAACACCTGAATAAGTCACAATCTAAACAGGGATCCCTACTTGATACATGAATCAAAATTCAAACTTAAACAAGAATTCACATTGTGAGTGACATTTCATGCAGCTATATCAATTCACATTTAATTTCGAGTACGCGGAGAAGAGTGCCAAATATGTAAAAGCATAAAAAGACTAATTAACATGCACCCAAATGGAGGGCTATGTAGAGCATCTACTGTCTAGGTTCACACACTGCATCATTCAACGGAAAAATGATTCAAAGAATTGGGTTTCAAAAGAAAAAATAATAAATAAATAAAAATTCAAACCATATCTTTATTAGCTGTAAGAATACTATGATTCCAATTCATGTTGAGCCTGTAATGACATGAAAACTTAAACAATGAGGGAAAAAGAAGAAGCATGTCCTTAGGTTGGCTTGATGAGTAAACTGAATTATATCCTAGAGTTACAGCATTGGGTTTTTACTAAAGTCTTGTAATTTTAACCAAAGTCCTCTGCTTTTGGCATTAACAGTGGAACCCTTTTAGTTTTAATCAATTTTAGTTGCAACAAGAGCACACATTGAGCCCAACAAAGCACACCCAATTAGAATTCTTTAGTAAACAAATAACTATGTGGGTAGTGATTGAGTGAGTGAGTGAGAGGATGGAAGTACCAAAATGAAGTCAGGAATGAGGATCGGAATTGGGATTCTGGTGGCGAAGGTCTTCTGAGCTCTTTGCGAGCAGATTCTATTCCAAACATGAAGTCGTACCTGAAAAGAATGGAATTCCGAGAAGTGAGAGAAAGTAAGTACCAGCAGGAAACGGCAGAGAAGACTGTTGCCACTGCAACTGACTAAACAAAGCTTTTACTCTTTCTCCATTTTCATGAATAAACAGAGGGAGAGGTTTCACAAATTTCTCAATTTTACAAGCTTTTACTACGTCATGATTTTTTTATTTTTTCTTTAATATCACAAAAACTAGTATTCATTCAGAAAGGAGATAAGCATAGAATGATTGTACAAAACTACAACATATTCGAACCACATGATATGAGTGGTGTTGGGTCATCTTCTGTCATATTCTGAGACTGAGACTAAAGAAAATCAATGAAGAAAAAAAAAAATTTCCAAGTTATGCCGATCAAGTCAGTCAATAAAGCAACTCCATTGCTTTGGAATAGTCATTGATAAGCATCCCCATCAATAGTCATCTAAGTTGTGCTGGGTCATCTGTAAGACAGAGACTAGTAATCAATGAAGAAAGAACCATTTTTCAAATTTTGTCAATCAAGTCAACCAATTTCCAGAGACTTGCTTTGGAATGGACGGAAGCAACTCCATTGCTGTTTCTACGATTATACATATGTAGTTTCCAAAATCCTTTTGCTTCAACTATATATACTTCACTTTTTGCTGTTTGCAAATCAACTTCATATTCATGTTTTTCACCATAATGAGTGGTAGGTCTATGCATTATGTTTTGGTTGGGCTTGTGTGCCTGGCCATTGCCTCTGCTATTTGTTGTTCAAGTGTTGGAAGCTCCAACAACATCATGTGCTTGGAGAGTGAAAGGCACGCTCTTCTCCAATTCAAACAAGGCCTTGTGGATAAGTCCAATGCTCTTGCCTCTTGGAAAAGTGAGAAAGATTGCTGCAAGTGGAGAGGAATAGCATGCAACAACCAAACAGGTCATGTCATCACTCTAGATTTGTCCTCTAGTTATGATCCATATCTCAATTCTACTAAAGTTCCGTTAATAAGAGGTGAAATTAGTCCTTCACTACTTGAATTGCAATATCTAAATTACTTGGACCTCAGTTATAATGATTTTGGAGGAATGACCATTCCCAAGTTCATTGGCTCTTTGAGTCAATTGAAAGAACTCAAACTTGCAGGTGCTAATTTCAGTGGAATTGTTCCTCCCCAACTTGGAAACCTCTCTAATTTGCACACTCTTGATCTTTCCAACTTTGATCCTTTCAAGAACTATGATCTTATCAGGGACTATGATGTTCGTTCAGAAAATCTTGAGTGGTTATCTCATCTTTCTTCCTTGAGATACCTAAACATGTCAGGAGTAGATTTGTCTATGGTTGTGAATTGGCCACAATCTTTAAGCAAGCTCACTGTACTGACAGAGCTTCAGTTATCCGGGTGTAACCTTCCTGATGTCAATCTAAGATCACTTTCCTTTATTAATTCTTCCACATCTCTCCAACTCCTTGACCTCTCTGAGAACTCTCTTATTTCTTCAATATTTTATTGGATAGCCAATGTCAGCAGCAACTTTGTCCATATTCATCTCTCTTCCAACAATCTTGAAGGTCCCATCCCAGATGTCTTCACAAGCATGCTTTCTCTAGTAACACTAGTTCTGTCACGGAATCAACTTGAAGGTGGGATACCAAAAAGCTTTCAAAACTTATGCAGCTTAGAGTCGTTGACCTTAAGGTTCAACCAATTGTCTGAAAACATTGAGGACTCTGTTAAAAACTTGTCTTGTGCTGAGAACACACTCGAGAACTTGGACTTGTTACAAAACCAGTTTTGGGGGTCATGGCCAGATTTGAAACGTTTTTCAAAGTTAAGAGAGTTATGGCTTTCCAGGAATCAACTAAATGGGTCTGTACCCGAGAGTGTCGGGCAACTCTCTAGCCTTGAAACATTAATTCTCTCCAGGAATTCTTTGAGTGGTGTCATAACAGAGGCCCACTTTTTGAACCTCTCTCGTTTACAGTATTTGAGTCTTTCTGGTAATCGTTTCTCTATCAACCTGAGCTCTGATTGGAATCCACCATTTCAACTTACTAGTTTATACATGGACTCCTACAAGCTGGGCCCAGCTTTTCCCAAATGGATTCTAAGGCAAACGAATCTTACCCTTCTTTCTCTCTCTAATGCTAGTCTATTAGGATCATTACCTAATAAGTTTTGGGATCTATTTCCTCTTTTATCTCAATTAGATCTCTCTATGAACCAAATCCATGGAAAACTGCCGAATCTGTCAAGAACAAGTTCGAATCTCTTTATGTTGCGTCTCTCGAACAACATGTTTTCTGGGCCCCTGTCTTCCTTTTGTGCAACACTGCACGCTCCATCCTTGTATTCTCTTGACCTATCTGGTAATCTGCTGTCAGGAGAGCTTCCTAATTGTTGGATGCAATTTCAATATTTGAACGAGTTGGATTTGGGAAAGAATAAATTATCTGGAAAAATACCAAGCTCCTTAGGCAATCTACAGGGAATTCAGGTATTGCGTTTACATGAAAACAACTTTTCAGGAGAAGTGCCTTCTTTAGAGAACTGTACCAACTTATTGATAGTTGACCTTGGCGACAATAACCTCTCGGGGAAGATACCAACATGGATTGGCCAAAGTCTAACAAATTTGGTGATTCTACGCTTACGGTCAAATGAGTTTAATGGAATCATACCCTTCTCCCTGTGCAGTCTAGCTGCCATTCATGTTTTGGACCTCTCTTACAACAATATTTCAGGAGGCTTGCCACTTTGCTTCAATAACATAACCGCTTTGGCTGATGATTTGGGACTTTATGATGTTATTGTGGAACTTGTGTGGAAAGGAACAGAAATTGAGTTTCCCAATATTACAAGTTTGAGAAGCATTGACATATCAAGCAACAATTTGATTGGGGAAATTCCGCAAAGTATAGCAAGTATGACAGAGTTGATTTCTCTGAACCTGTCTAGAAACAAATTGACGGGAAAGCTTCCTGAAGACTTTGGTAACTTGAAGATGTTAGAATCTCTTGATTTGTCAAGAAACCAGATATCTGGTAAAATTCCTGCAAGTTTTGCGAGCTTAAACTTTCTTAGTGTCTTAGACTTATCACACAACAACTTGTCAGGAAGAATTCCACTTGGCACTCAACTACAAAGTTTTGATGCTTCTAAATATATGGGAAATCTTGGACTTTGTGGACCACCGCTGACACAAAATTGTCCAGGAGATGGAACAGTTCAAGCTGATGATAACAAAGAACATGATAAAGATGGTCTCATAAGCCTGGGATTTTTTATCAGTGCAGTGCTGGGATTCGTCACTGGATTTTGGATGGTCTGCGGCAGTTTACTGCTTAAGACTTCTTGGAGATATGCTTATTTCAGATTCCTGGACAATGCAAAAGATTGGATATATTTCAAAACCGCAGCGTACAAGGCAAAATTGCAGGGGGACTTCAAAGATAAATGGTAAACTAAGCTACATAATACTTTGTTTTTCTAGTGTTTATGTTTTCTGGCTAGATATACTTATAGAAACTCTTTCAAATTTATAGTATAGCAATCGTTTGGAAACACAAAATATTTGTTCAATCTTTGAGAAATATTGTTTTTTTGACTGTCATTTGTTTTGACATGATGTTAGGAGATTCTGGCATTCAGGGAAATGAGCCTAATTATCCCAAAAGTGAAAAAATTCAAGGCTTCATGTTGAATGTTTTCAGATGTCGTTGCTTTCTCTTTCAGCAAGAAATAACTATTATGCTTGTTTCTCTTGAGAAATGTGTATGAATAATGGATTGTATGTAGTATGAGCTGGTATAACTTTTTATTCCATGCAACAAGACCTCTATTTAGCTTCTTAATCTTTCTGGCTGTAATTTAAACCTATCTTTCTTGATTGATTTCAAAGTAATTAGCTGCAATTATATATTGTTCCATTCCAGAGCATTTCAATTAATCAGATCTATTCCAATCTAACTTGATCATGTTTGTGCATGCTATTCAACTTGTTCTCCAGAAGTTTCATTTATGTCAATCTAACTTGATCACTATAATAATAATAATCCATGTCTCTTAGTATTTCAACTGTTTTAATATCAACACTATACAGATAATCATATAGAGACCGCTCTACAAAACAAATCCCCGATAAATTTCCAATCTATCATAAAACTGCACCCTGTTTACTACAACCATTTCCTCCAAACATAAGGAATGTGCTTCTCCAGCTCTCACGTAAATTACTTGACAGGCAAGGGTGCCAACAACTTCGGTCACTTGAAGATGATAGCGTTTCTTGATTCCATACAAAAAACAGCTATCTGGTAGAATCCAACAAGCTTTTCGAGCTTGAAATTTCTTAGTGTAAGTCTTGGACTTACCATACATTAACTTGTCAGGAAGGATTCAAACTTGATGTAGGACGAGGATGGACCCAGTTTAGCCGAAAAACCATAAAAGTAAAGAAGCGGCGTAGAATCAAGAAAAGTGATTGGAAAATAGGTAACTCACGCGTAATCAGGTTACTAGCCGCTGGAATATTCAAGAAGATTTGGTTTTGGACTTTTCGGGTTTTTCGTGCGAAAAGTCAGGTTTTGATTTTGAGACGCATGATACCTTTCCAGAATGGGAACAACGAGATCTTCAAGACTCACTTTAGTGAGCCTATCAGATTTAGGCCAAAATGTATCGTCTTAATTATTTGATTCGTGATTTAATATTTTTTAGGCTAATTTTGCATTCGTTTTATTTTAGGTTTTCTAGTTTATTTTGGATTTGTTTTGTTTTAATCTGTGAGCTTTAGGGTTTCATTGTTAGTCGCCCTAGGGTTTCTTTTCTCATATATAAGCAACCTTAAACGGCTGCAGAACTATCTTTCAACTTTCAATCAATAAAATAGAGATTTTCTCTTTTATCTCTGGTGGACTCTAGAATCCTTTTGTTAGGTTTATTGCTGGTAAACCTAGTTATCAATCCGACTGCGTCAGGTGGTATCAGAGCAGGTCTTCCCTGTCTCTTTTATTTGTCTTAGTAGCAATGGGTGAAGTTACGAAATCAGATATTGAAGCTCTTACAACAGAGTTTACCGCTGCCTTCAACTCCGTGAATAATCAGATTGGAGAAATTCGCGGACTGTTGGGAGAGAGGAACAACAACAACAACAACAACAACAACATCAACAACAATAATCGGAATAGAGGCGGGGAAGGAGGCCAGCGAATTAGGGCTCCCCGTGGTGAAGTTGTTGATAATAATTCAGAATCTGGTTCTGAAGAAGAAATTGTGCAACCTGAACAACAAGGACAAGCTGATCAGGATTCCAAGGTCAAGGCTGATATTCCTTACTTTTCTGGTCACATGAGCGTGGAGGATTTTCTGGATTGGCAGGTTAAAGTGGATATATTCTTTGAGATCATGGAGGTTACAGGACACAAGCAACCTAAGATGGTTTCTCGGAAGCTGAAGAAAGATGCTGCTTATTGGTGGGATCAGTTGCAGAGCTCTCGTTAGAGGCAAGGAAAATAGCGTGTTCAGACATGGCGCAAGATGAAATGTCTTCTTAGCGAAAAATTTCTATCTAGAGATTTTTCGATCAAGAATTACCCTCTTAAGATTTTTGAGAAGAAGTTAAATTCCAAAGAGTTTGCTTTGCCCGTTGAGAGTAACAGTTTAACTGAAGAGAAGATAGAACATTTTTCAACAGAAGAAGCCCCACAAGAAATCATCCATGATGAAGAAGAGATTAAATATGAAATTGCTCGTGTTGACATGGTTATTAATAATGAAGAAGTTTTTGAGCCTGCAGTAAATCATTCAGAACCAGATGTCATTCAAGAATGCAACCTTGAGAGCCGAAAAGAATCTACAAAGGTTGCCTATGAAAGCCAAAATGCATATGACAGACTCATCTTTGGTGTTGGGTCCATGATTGTGCCATCAAAGTTTGCAGAGGATCAAGTCAATAGCTCACAGGTTCAATTGTCTAATTTTTTCTCAGGCCTTTTGTCTCCCTATTCTTGTCTTTTATTCAAGAGAAACTCGAGGGAGTTCTTTCATAGTGGAGGAGAATGATGTAGGACGAAGATGGACCCAGTTTAGCCGAAAAACCATAAAAGTAAATAAGCGGCGTAGAATCAAGAAAAGTGATTGGAAAATAGGTAACTCACGCGTAATCAGGTTGCTAGCTGCTGGAATATTCAAGAAGATTTGGTTTTGGACTTTTCGGGTTTCTTGTGCGAAAAGTCAGATTTTGAATCAGATTTTACTAACTTTTGGCCAGAATGTCCGTTTGAGACGCATGATACGTTTCCAGAATGGGAACAACGAGATCGATCTTCAAGACTCACTTTAGTGAGCCCTATCAGATTTAGGCCAAAATGTATCGTCTGTTATAGGAGAATGGAATTGTGAATTGTCATTGATAATAGGAGCCCTTTAAATAGGGAGTTACAAGGTACCCAAAAAGGTAATAGAATCTTATTACAATTGAATACCTAGAATACATTCCTATTACAACTCTAAACCCTAGTTTGTAGAGGCACACATTATGTCGATATCCTTCAACACTCCCCCTTGTGCCGCTCAAACTTGGTGATGACGCTTTGATTGTTGACTGGTTAAAAAACCTTGCCAGGTAACAAAAACCCTGTGGGACAAAAATAACCCTGGTCGAAGGACAAAAAGAGCACAACACGTCCTTCACTCTTCGAGATCGAACATGTAGACATCATGCCTCCCCCTGATGTCAATATCTCCCCCTGATTGCTATAATCATGGGAGTTTGGATAACTTTCTCAATCCGATGCTCTTCACATGTTTTTCGAAGGTGGATTTTGGTAACGACTTAGTAAATAAGTCCGCTACATTATCCTCTGATCGGATTTGGTTCACTTCAATATTTAGAAATGCTTGTTGTCATTTTGATGGAGGGGAGGAGGAGCACGGAAGGTGGCATTTTGCCTTGTGGGGTCCGATCCCACACTTTCATCATCTCTTTTCTCTGTAGGGATAGAACAAGCCCATATCAATCGTACCTCTCAAATACCAAAAGATTGTCATTATACCAATCTAATGGCGTTGCGTTGGCGTGGGGCTATGTCTAGCCAACAAGTTCATAATAATTGAGGTGTCCGGTCTTGTATTGTGCTAAGTACAATAATGCGCCTATTGTACATAAATAAGCACTTCTGCTATTAACACGTCTTAGCATTTCTGCTATTAACACGTATTCGTCATCATCCCTGGGACGAAACGGATCCCTTTTAGGGCCAAGACTACGGACGACCATGGTGCATCTTTGACTTTATCAAAAATGTCTATTGACACGGTATACAAGTTCTGAATCTAGACAAAACCATGTTCTCCCTAGGTCCTTCCTCTCAAACTCGGATTTAAGGTGTTTAGCGGTTTCCCTTAACTCTCAAGGGTTCCAATTATGTTTATCAACATAAACCGCGACAATTGCAAATCCAGAACTTGTCATGGAAACGCATGGGCATAGTGCATCATATCCATTCCCAATCAAGTAGTCATTTTTGTGAGCATTTCAACCTCTTGCAAATACGCTCCGTGGTCTAGAGCCACTTGACTTGGGTAAATAAAGTCCATAAGAACCTTCATTATATTCCGTATCTAAATCCCATAGCGATACGTAGTGACCACATTCGTAAGCTGCATGTTCAGTTATTTGGAAACTACCAAACTGACAAGGTAGTGGAGTGCAATGACATCCATTACGAAAGAATATGTCTTCTCGTAGTCGATTCCAGGGCGTTGTGAGAAACCTTGCGCCATAGGCGAGATTACCATCTCTTTTTCTCATCACGCTATCTAACGAAGACCTATTAATGTCAATAGGTTTTATGTTAGGAGGTGTTGGCATCTCAGGCCCGAAATCATTCCTCTTCGTTAGTGAATCCAATTCAACCTGGATCGCATCTTTCCATTTAGGCCCAAGTTTCTCTACGTTGGCATTCTTCAACGGAGTAAGGTTCGATGTCATTGGTCTCAATAATTCCATGTCCTCATGTACACCTCTTCGTTAGTGAATCTAATTCAACCTGGATCGCATCTTTCCATTTAGGCCAAGTTTCTCTACGTTGGCATTCTTCAACGGAGTAAGGTTCGATGTCATTGGTCTCAATAATTCCACGTCCTCATGTAGACTAGTGTAGTTCGTAGAGATCTCTATATTCTTATGAATTGGTTCTAACATTGAGGCGTCCCCCAATGATGTCTCTTGGACATAACCACAATCTAAAATATTCTCATGAGACAAATTTTGAGTATCAATGATCAATGGATCAAGTTGTGCCAAACTCGCTCTCTTCCTAGGGCAAGAATCCATTGAACCTATGGGTCTCCTACTCTTTCTAGCGGAACCCATGGCCTATGACGCCATTATGCCACCTTTGTGGCGTCACCATACCACCATCCATGGTGGTGTTGCCGTACCCATCTTCTGGGTGGCACCATGTCCTCTTGTGGGGATATCAATCCTTCCAGGCATGTTTGCAGCAGGTATATGTGATCTCGTCACTTTTAGGGGATCAAGATGAGACATAGTGGGGACAGACCACGACAATTCCTGTCGTTCCTGTTGAACATTGATGTTCTAATCTCCCCCTAACTACGAGAAGACTGTCTCATCAAAGTGACAATTCGCAAATCCAGCGAAATAGAGATCACCTGTCAAGGGTTCTACATAGCGGACTTATAGTTGGAGACTCATGTCCAACAAATATATATATGCATTCGTTGCAATGACTCATGTTGATGCGCTGTGGCGACGCAATTGGCACATGAACCGCACACTCAAATATGCATAAATACGAGATATTAAACTCGAACCCAGTCACTAGCTGTAACGCAAATAAAAGTTGACTGGCTGCTATGAGTCGTAGACGAATTAGCATAGCTGCATGCATTATTGCATAACCCAAGCGGAAATATTGGTGCACATTACCAATGTCTGTAATGAATCATGTTGATGCGTTGTGGCAGCGCAATTGGTACATGAACCACACACTCAAATATGCATAAATACGAGATATTAGACTCGAACCCAGTCATTAGCTGTAACGCAAATAAAAGTTGAGTGGCTGCTATGAGTCGTAGACGAATTAGCATAGCTGCATGCGATATTGCATAAACCAAGCAAAAATATTGGTGCGCATTACCAATGTCCGGGCTACCCTCGTAGTCGTTTAATGGTGGCTTTTTCGTGAGACCAATTAGGTGTGTACATGGGAATATGATACTTGATATCAATATCCAATGATATGCAATAGTCACCGAAAATTGTCGATGTAAACTCTCTACCATTATCAAGTCAAATTGACTGAATGAGATGATCTGGGTAGTGAGCCCGTAGCCATATGTTATGTGCTAGGAGTGTTGTATAAGCAGCATTACGAGTGGATAATGGCACAACACGTGACTAGTGTGTTTGCGTATCAACCAACACCATAAAATATCTATACGGTCCGCAAGTTGGTTGATCAAATCCATAGAATTCCCTTAAATTCTTTGTAAGAATGGAATTATTTCCTCAATCTCCTTTACATAGGATGGTCTCAATCCTAAATAGCAGGCTTTACAGAATGAAACATGGGCTTTATAATCAACCAATGAAGGTTTTGGTTAAGCCATAATGTCACAATAGACTTGAGAAGTAGAGAGAGGAGTTTATGGCGTCAATGCCATGTATTTGCCGCAGGGGGTAGGCGGCGCCGGTCATGTACGGCCGGTCTTTGCACAATCATGGCGCCATGAGGCCCATGTGCATCTCCTCGAACCAATTCTTGGTTCTTACTTTTCTTCGTTCTGAAAATGGATGTCCGTGTAAAGTCTTTAATATACGGATTATCATGTCAAAGCCTATATGTGTCAAAATCCCATAAATCGTCTCTCATGAAATGGTTGGATTCAATAACTCAAATAGTGGTTGCATACAACCCACTAGAGTGACACATAAGTTTCTCCAATACTCGTTTATGTCCGTAGTCATTAGAGGTGATGCAAAGGAACTCTGTCCATTCTTATAATGTGTTTCCACACGAAAACCATTGGCTCTTATAAAGTTCGAATTAAGGTATGTCCAAGACATTAAGTAAAAGAATTGACACTTTATTAATAGCCAATGATTAAATCAAAGTTTCCAAAAACTAATCCAAAATAAAATCAAAGTAAGACACATTGTAGTCACTCTATCCGTTTGGTAACTCCAATCAAATATGACCAGGAAAGTAGAGAGAGACGTTGGTGGAGTGAGGCTCTCTTAAGTACCAATAATCTTAATGACTTTCCTAGACATCACATTTTATTGGGTCCGCCACATAAGGAAGAGTTAAGACAGTTGTCATTTATTGACTAAGGCAAATTGCCATTACAAAAGTTCTTGGAAAAATAAAAGGACTAATCTAATCAAAGTCTGCTGCATCCTTGTGCAATTCATCTTCAGCTTTGAAGTCCTCTATGGTGAGATTGACATCTCCACCATCTTCTTCTTCTTCTGCAAGGTACACTTCTTGCTCTCTCAGGTCCCTGTATGCCCTGTATCTTTTAGCTAGTTCCTCGCTTGCCTTGCATTGCTTGAACCAATGCTCAATTGATCCACATCGATGACACTCATCATTGTGGTTGCCTCCCTTTAATTGAGGTGCACGTTGTGCACGTTGCGGGCGTTCCCTAGGAGGGTTGGTGCCACCACCACGACCTATGGTGCCACCATCATGGCTAGGGATACCACGACCCCTCTCCCACGTGTGGCATTACCACCACGTGTATCCACACCAAACTTGCGGTTTCCTTCCTGGTTAGGGCAGTTATATAGGTCCATATGTCCCTCATGTCCCCCATTCTTAGGGTACCGCTCCTTGCGCCCTCCTTTGGGTGCATTATAATTCGCCTTATGAACGCTCTTAGTTCCAATGGGCCTTGAATTATAATTCCTCATGAGTATGTTATCATGTTTCAATATGGTCACAATTTGATGCTTATGGACGCTCTTAGTCCAAGCATTGTGAACGCTCTTAGTTCACACAAACACTCTTAGTTCGTTTAATTATGAACACTCTTAGTTCATACAAACACTCTTAGTTCGTTAAGCATGAATCCCCACAATTCCGCTTTGTTAAATATCAAAATCATTTGGCAACATATATTCCAATATTTGCAGAAAATAAAAGGAATTTAAAATACATGAAAACAACAACTTTAATTCACAAAAACTTACGTGATGGTTCTTAGCTTGAGGACACGTGCGTGTTGGAGCAGGCGTGTTTTTTCCTTTCTTTCTGGGCCGTCTGTTCTTTGGGCTTTCCTCTCTTTTTTACTTCTTTCTTTCTCTTTTTTTTTTCTTTCTTTCTCTTTTTTTTTTCTGGGACTGCCGGGTCCTCTCTCCTTTTTTTTTTTTCTTGGGCCGGGTCCCCTCTCTTTTTCTTTTTTTTCTTCTTTCTTTTCCTTCAGTCTTCTTCTTCTTTCTTTCTTTCCTCTGTTCTTTTCTGCTGCGGACTGGATTGTTGTGCAGGCTGGTGCGTGGACATGGATTGGTGCGCAGGTGTGCAGCAGACAGCAGGTGGGGACGCTGGGAGAAGGGCTGCAGTGTGTAGCGAGCAGAAGGCAGTGAGTGCAGGGGCGCGGACAAGGAGCTGGCAGCGGTCTTGCGAGAAGTAGGCGAGCTGGGCAGGGCTGCAGTGCTGGGCAGCAAGTAGGTTGGCGGGCTGCTGAGATCTGCAAGGCGCGGGGCTGTTGGGCAGCAGGGGGAGATGTGCTGCACGGGCTGGAGGCCGGTGGAGTTGACGGCAGGGAGATAAGTTTTTTTTTTTTTTTTTTTAAGCTAGGGTTTTTGGTTTTTCTTTTCTTTTAAGCTAGGGTTAGGGCTCGTGCTGATAACATGTTATAGGAGAATGGAATTGTGAATTGTCATTGATAATAGGAGCCCTTTAAATAGGGAGTTACAAGGTACCCAAAAAGGTAATAGAATATGATTACAATTGAATACCTAGAACACATTCCTATTACAACTCTAAACCCTAGTTTGTAGAGGCACACATTATGTCGATATCCTTCAGCATCGTCTTAATTATCCGATTCGTGATTTAATATTTTTTAGGCTAGTTTTGCCTTCTTTTTATTTTAGGTTTTCTAGTTTATTTTGGATTTGTTTTGTTTTAATCCGTGGGGTTTAGGGTTTCATTGTTAGTCGCCCTAGGGTTTCTTTTCTCATATATAAGCAACCTTAAACGGCTGCAGAACTATCTTTCAACTTTCAATCAATAAAATAGAGAGTTTCTCTTTTATCTCTGGTGGACTCCAGAATCCTTTTGTTAGGTTTATTGCTGGTAAACCTAGTTATCAATCCGACTGCGTCAAAACTTCAGAGATATTATTACTCCAGAGTAACGAGGATATGGGAGGTTTTTCGATTTGAGATGTCTTTGCCTTTTCTTTCTTCAGTCTGTAGCTGCATTTCGCTCTTTGTTTTTCTTTTTACCTTCTTTCAGTGTAGAATGCATGACTTCTAATGTAGATAACAATGGATATGTGAATGTGAAAGAATATAGCAATTTTTCTTTCTAAGACGAACAACTAAAAACGGATGTATATTGTACAGTAGTTTCTTCAAGGTTCATACATCGCTAACCAGTAAACAAGAAAGCTCCCATTGTACCTTTAAGAGATCATTTGACACTGAGGTGGTGAAATCATCAAAGCCTTATAAAATCAACTACCCTTTCTAATGAGTGATTGAGTCTTTTGTCATTCTTTTCACTCCCTCCTTTTCTGCATTCTTTGCTCAAACTTTCATGGCGTCAATCTCAGGAAAACAAAAAGTAGAAATAATAACCATCCAATTGTACACGAACCCCCTCAAGTAGTACAGACACCCCCTCTGTGTAGTGATCAAACCATCCTCATGTTGGACCGAAACCCCTAACTTCGGTCAATATGAAGGGTGAAAATATTTGAAGTCTGCAAAAATTGGAACTCTTACAAAACTAACTTATCCAACCATTTCAACCTGTTAAAAAATTTAAATAGAACATAGTCACAGCAGACAGTATTAATAATGTTTTCGTTGGATCGCAGGCTTCTCTCTTATATCACCTCAACTTGGGGTTCTTTTTACCAATTTAGACCCAGATGCCCCAAAATTGCTGTTTTCAGAGCTGGTAGTTTGGTAACCTTTTGTAAATCTAGTATAGCTTGCTTCAAGATCTCTACTACCTGATTCATCATTGGCCGGTCTTTTGCATTCTTGTTCAGGCAGCTATCTGCCAACTTGGCGATTTTTCGAGCAGCATTAATAGAATACTGGTCTCTTAGGAGCACTGGCGGATACAATCACAGACTAGGACGGGCTCAAGCCCGTCCAAGATTCGAGACTAGCTCATTTTCTCATCTTGTTATTGTTGTTGTTGATGTATGGTTTTCAAAAGAATTCGTTAGAAAGAAGAAAACCCAGAAGGAAGTATCCAATTTCATTAGCCCTCTATGGAATTTGACATTCAACACTCTATAAGTTAGTTATTTCCAGTTGAATTTGAGAAAGGAAGAGACCCTAGAATTTTGATCTGGGTTTGTGTTTGGTGCTTTTATGAAAGATAGGAATTGGGTTTTGATTAGAAGAGAAGGAGCTGGTGGAATTGGTGTTGTTTGGTGGAGGGAAAAATGGATTTCTTGCCGGAATTTCTTGCAAGCAGTTGGGGCAAAGAATTTGTGGCAGGAGGATGTGGAGGCATTGCTGGTATGTGTGTGTGTGTATATTGTTTAAGAAATCCAAGCCCGCCCAAGACTTCAATCCTGGATCCGCCATTGCTCAGGACTGGATCTATTATCATGCTGAACTTTTTACCGTCTGCAGGGTACTGTTTACCCAATAAAGAAGCTTCTCCTCCACTGTTGGTCGGTGACTTTCTAAGACACGCCTCCCAGTGAGAATCTCATACAGCACCACACCAAAACTCCATAGGTCACTATGGATGGAAAGATATATGGCCTGTTTTGACATACTCTGGGGCAGACCAAGCTCAAAACAAAATTTGAGGTTAATCTATAGCCTAGTGTCACATAGATACCATGATTATTACCATCATGCTTTATTTCATTTGCATGATCCTGTGACATTCCTTACCACATCGCATAGTTTAATCACAATTTATTTTCATCATAATGCTTAAAATTAGCTTTTCGAATACCTTTCCACTATACTTCATCAAGAGAGCATATATTTCATCAAACTTTAGAGTTCAGCAGCAGCTGCGACTCCTACGAGCCAAGTTGGTATCAAGTTGTACACCAACATTACCCAGTAATTTGAATAGAAATGTGCATATATATGCTGGATTTTATGGAAGTAAATGAACAATATATTTCACGGGAAGACAGGAACCCGGTTTTCCTTGCTGATAGAGCAGATCATTTTTGTGAAGAAGATGTTGGTGTAAATGTTGCTTCATCGTCACAATTTCACAGCCTTAATTAGTTTATGGAGAAGCAGTTAGACTCCGTCCACTGATAGTACTTACAGAATCAACACGGATGCAGCTGTTGATGTCCCTGGAAAAAGAAGAGGTATTGGTTTGGTGGCTCACAATTGCAGAGGCGAGTTAATGGGAGCAATGTCAAGTCCTTAAAGGGGAAATGTGCTTTCCCCTTGAATCTTAGTTGGCAATTTTTCGGATGGCCTGAGGTCTCTGTTGAGGGCGGTTTCATGTATGCTGTGGTTGGGACTGAGTATGCTAAAGCAGTGCACCTAATAGAGCTGGGATCCAGTTAATTCAAGAGAGCGAAACGAAGCTGCGCGCTCATACCCTAGCAAAGTCATGGTATGAAGAATGATTATGATGTATTTCCTTGGTAAGCTTTCATAAGTTCCAAGATTTAGATTTGAATTCTACATGTTGGGTGGTTATATCGTGCATGGAGCCACGGATACAGTCAGGGGAGACTGATCAGAAGTACAAGAAGGTGCATTCTGTTGATTAATTTGATAGGACACTGAGACAAGGCAGAAGAAGACCCAATGTTATCCTGATATTGAGAGGTGCCCATCTACAATATCCTTCATCTCTTAGGTATGATTTTACTACTTTGATTAGGAATTTGGGTATGAACTGGAGGTGGTATTTCTTCTGTTTGGTTTAATCATGATTATGACTTTGTAGGTTTAAACATCTCCACAGAATATCATAATTATTGTTGAAGGAAAATCAACTTAGTGTGCCTTATCAAACTAGGAGTAGTAATAGGAGAGAATGTTCAAGAATTCCTAGTTCTATTCGGATTAGATTTCCTTGTAACATTAGAACATGTATTTTGTAATCCCTATATATAGGGCTCTTATTCTCAATAATGTAATACAATTCTCTCATCAATCTCTCAATCTCTCTCAAATTCTATTTTCCTTAAACACGTTATCAGCAAGAGCCCTAACCTTGAGATCAAAAATCCAAAACCAGAAAATTCTTCAACATCACCTTTTCCACCGTTGCACCTAGCTTGTGCTAGACTGGCCACTGCTGCCCACCTGCGCGCCCCTGCGCTGCAACCTGCCCCTGCTGCCCTTAAGCACCCGTGTGCCTCCTACTGCCCCTGCAGCATCGCCGCACGCCTGCTGCCCCTGCAACACAGCAGGACGCTTGTTCCTGTGCAGATCATTCTGCTTGCAAGCCCCGAAACGTCTTGATAGAGACCTCAGATCAAAATTCTTACTTCATCAAAGTTGTTCGTCTCCGTCTCCGTCTCTTCTATCTGACATCCGAATTTCAGCCTTATTAGAGTTATTTTGAGGCCTGTACACCAATCGAAGTGAAAGCTGTTCAGAGGCAAATCTGCTCCGAATTTCAACAAAAAAAATCCTTGAAAACTGCTGCTGCCACCTTCAAGCATCACTGCAGCAGCTCCTAGCCCACGCTAGCCTCATCTGCATGCCTGCCCCTGCAGAGCCTATGCGCCCCTGCGCACCCATCCGTCGGCCAGCTCCTCGGCTTACCTCGGCCAGACCTGTATCGGCCACACAGCAGGGATTGAAAGATGGTTTGCAATCCCCGATCCAGGATCAATAGCAAGCCTGCAATCCTACACGCCTGCATCAACACGCTTGTGTATTGAGAATTTCAAGTTCCGAAATTCATGAGTAAGTTTTCACAAGTAAGTTGTTCCTGTTTTTGAAATTTAAATTTACTTTTCTTCGGGGACTTACAAAATCCCTTG
Source organism: Rosa multiflora (assembly GCA_002564525.1). Classification (NCBI taxonomy): domain Eukaryota; kingdom Viridiplantae; phylum Streptophyta; class Magnoliopsida; order Rosales; family Rosaceae; genus Rosa; species Rosa multiflora. The sequence continues at coordinate 134,931 of BDJD01005283.1, forward strand.
TTCTATATCCCACCTTTCTATAACGTGGGTTCGATTTGCTAAAAGTGGAATCGTGGGGATTCACGCTATATACGAACTAAGAGCGTTCATGATCTTCGGACTAAGAGTGTCCGTGAGCATTGATTTTTACGAACTAAGAACGTTCGCAGGTTACGGATTAGGAGCGTTCGTAAGCATAAAAATTTGACCATATAAACGTCATTGGTTTCAATCCAAATCCAAAAATTTGGAAACTATCAACAAAGAAAGTGGTTATAACTCTTTCTCACTAAGCGTACTCAAGAGTAACCAAAATCTCGCCTTACCTTACCCGGTCACAACCAAATTGGAATTACCAAACGGATTTAGTAACTACTACTTGTCTAAGCTTGATTATCCTTTTTGGATTAAATTTAGAAACTTTGACGTAATCATTGGCTTTCATTGAAATAAAGTGTCGATTTTGATTCGAACTTTATTCATTTAAGTATGTTTCTCGGAGAGCTAGAATGCCTCGTGGATAGTGCTACTACGCACACCATACTTCGAAATAGGCAGTTATTTCTTGAGATGACACCGACTCGATCTTCAGTGACTACGATGGCAATGTCATCTAAATTGATTCATGGTCGAGGACCAGCTCAATTCTTGTTTCCACATGGCACAATCATTAATGTCACTGAAGCTCTCTACACTCCTAGGGCTGAAAGAACCCTTTTGAGCTTCAAAGACATAAGAGCCAATGGTTTTCATGTGGAAACACATTGTGAGAATTGACAAGAGTTCCTTAGCATTACCTCTAATGACTACGGACACAAAAGAGTCTTAGAGAAACTTATGTGTCGATCTAGTAGGTTGTATGCAACCCATATTCGAATAATTGAATCCAATCATGTTACGAGAGATGATTTATGGGATTCTAACACATATAGGCTTTGGCATGACCGTCTGGGACACCTAGGTCGTGATATGATGATCTGTATATTAAAGACTTCACACGAACATCCATTCTTCATAACGAAGAGAAGTAAAAACCAAAAATTGGTTCGAGGAGTTGCACCTGCGCCTCAAGGCGCCAAGACTGTGCAAGACCGGCCATTTAGGGCCGGCGCCGTCTACCCCATACGGTAACAACATGGCTTTGACGCCATGGACCATTGTTTGACTCCTCCTTCTACTTCTAAAGTCAATTGTGACTTCATGGCTCAACCAAAATCCTCATTAGTTGTTTCTCAAGCCCATCATTCGTTCTGCAAAGCCTGCTCTTTAGAAAAATTAGGATCGAGACCATCCTATGCAAAAGACACTAAAGAAAATATACCATTCTTGCAAAGAATCCAAGGTGATATTTGTGGACCTATTCAACCACCATGTGGATCATTTAGATATTTTATGGTGTTGGTTGATGCATCGACATGCTGGTCATATGTCTTGCTATTCTCCACAAGGAACGCTGCATTTGCTAAACTCCTAGCCCAAATTATTAAGTTAAGGGCTCACCACCGTGATCATCCTATTAAGTCTATAAGATTAGACAATGCTGGGGAGTTTACATCAAAAACTTTTGATGATTATTGCATGTCCATTGGGATTGAAGTTGAACATCCAGTTCCTCATGTTACACCCAAAAATGGTCTCGCAGAAGCCGCCATTAAACGATTACAGATGGTTTCTAGGGCATTGGTAATGTTCACCAATCTCCCTATTTCTGCTTGGGGCTATGCAATATTGCATGCAGTTGTGCTTATTCGTCTGAGGCCTACTGCCACTCAACCCTTTTCTGCGTCCCAAATGGTGACTGGGTATGAGCCTGATGTCTCACACTTACGCATATTTGGGTGTGCAGTTTATGTGCCAATTGCGCCGCCACAGCGCACCAAAATTGGTCCTCAAAGACGATTAGGTATTTATGTTGGATATGATTCTCCAACGATTGTCCGCTACTTAGAACCCTTGACAGGCGATCTCTTCACTGCTAGATTTGCGGATTGTCACTTTGATGAGACAGTCTTCCAGTCGTTAGGGGGAGATAAGAACATAAATGTTCAACAGGAACAACAGGAATTGTCGTGGTCTGTCCCCACTCTGTCTCATCTTGATCCCCGAACCGCACAGTCTGAAATTGAAGTGAGGGAATTCTTGATCTTCAGAACGTAGCAGAATCGATGCCTGATGCGTTTTCTGATATCGCTAAAGTGACGAGATCACATATCCCTGCTGCAAACGTGCCTGCAAGGATTGATGTCCCTAAAATTAGAGGACATGACGCCATCTCAAGAATACCTGAGCATAGCGCCAGCGTCCCCACCCTTGGTGACGTTGTGGCCCACTGGCCCTGCTAGGAAGCACGGGAGGCCCATAGGTTCAAAGGATTCTCGCCCAAGAAAGAAAGCGAGTTTGGCACAAAATAATCCATTAATCATCGATGTAAGTAATCCATCTCATGAGGATATTCCGGATTATGGTTATGTCCAAGAGACATCATTGGGGGACGCTCCAATGTCAGAACCAATTCCAGAGAATAGAGAGATCTCCATGAATTACACTAGTGTACATGAGATGTTGGATAGAAATTCTATGGCTATTGATGATGCATTTGCATATCATGTTGCAAAAGGAATCTTAGAATATGATGATATCGAACCTCGCTCTGTCGAAGAATGTCAACGAAGAGCGGATTGGCCTAAATGGAAATATGCGATCCAGGTTGAATTGGATTCACTAGCAAAGAGACAGGTATTTGGGCCTATAACACAGACACCCCCAGATGTAAAACCTGTTGGCCATAACTGGGTCTTTGTTAGAAAGCGTAATGAGAAAAATGAGGTGTTTAGATATAAAGCCCGCCTCGTGGCGCAAGGTTTCTCACAACGCCCTGGAATCGACTACGAGGAGACATATTCTCCCGTAATGGATGTTATAACGTTCCGCTACTTTGTCAATTCGGTAGTTTCCGAAAAACTTGACATGCAGCTTATGGATGTGGTTACAGCATATCTCTATGGGGATATAGATTCAGAGATATATATGAAGGTTCCAGATGGACTTGAATTACCCAAATCAAGTGGCTCTAAACCACGGAGTGCGTTTTCAATAAGATTAAAACGCTCACTATATGGATTAAAACAATCCGGAGGATGTGGTATAACCGTCTAAGTAGTGACTACTTGATTGGGAAGGGATATATTAATAATGAAAAATGCCCATGAGTGTTCATTAAAAGAACAAGTTCCGGATTTGCAATCGTAGCAGTTTATGTAGATGACATAAACCTAATTGGAACTCTAGATGAGTTAAAGGAAACTGCTAAATATTTGAAATCCGAATTTGAGGTGAAAGATCTTGGGAAAACACGGTTAATTTTGTCTCGGTTTAGAACTCGAGCACCGTAGTGATGGGATTTTGATCCATCAGTCTGCATATACTCAGAAAATTCTAAGGCGCTTTAATGAAGATAAAGCAAAGCCTATGAGTACTCCCATGATTGGCTGTAGTCTTGAGCCCGAAAAAGATCCGTTTCATCCAAAGGATGAGGACGAAGAATCATTAGAGGCCGAAGTGCCCTATTTAAGTGCAACAGGCGCATTATTGTACTTAGCTCAATGCACAAGACCTGACATCTCCTTCGCAGTGAACTTGTTAGCTCGACATAGCTCTGCGCCAACACGCCGCCATTGGATTGGTGTAAAGACAATCTTTCGATACCTAAGAGGTACGATTGATATGAGCCTATTCTATCCATACAAAGAGAAAAGGAATGACGAAAGGATGAGATATCAGACCAAATTGGCTCAAGAGCCATCGTCCAAAACGCCATGGCCGGAAACATTGCCGCCTCCACCACCAAGGGTGGCCGGCCTCACCCTCCTCCACTCCATCAAAATGACAATGATGTTTTGATAGGTTTTGCTGATGAAGGGTACCTCTCTGACCCTCACAAAGGTCGCTCCCAAACGGGTTATGTCTTTACCATGGGAAGCACTGTGATATCTTGGAGGTCTACAAAACAGACCCTTATTGCTACTTCCTCAAATCATGCAGAGATTATCGCTCTACATGAAGCCGTACGTGAATGTATATGGCTAAGGTATGTAATTAGACATATTCAAGGAAGTTGTGGTTTGAATTCTACCACGGATGAACCTACATGCATTTATGAGGATAATGCATCTTGTATTGAGCAAATGAAGTTAGGTTTCATCAAGGGCGACAACACCAAGCATATATCGCCTAAGTTCTTTTATAATCAGCAACAATAATCACTTCTAAAGATTAAATTGAATCAAATCCGATCAGAGGATAATGTAGCGGACTTATTCACAAAGTCGTTACCCAAATCCACCTTCGAGAAACATGTGAAGAACATCGGATTAAGAAAGTTATCCGAACTCTCACGATTGTAGCAATCAGATGGACATATTGACATCAAGGGGAGTTATGATGTCTACATGTTCGATCTCGAAGAGTGAATGACTTGTTGTACTCTTTTTCTCCTCCTTGAGGTAGTTTTTGTCCCACAGGGTTTTTCACTCGAGCAAGGTTTTTAACGAGTCAACGGATGAAGCGTCACCACCAAGTTTGAACGGCACAAGGGGGAGTGTTGAAGGAAAATCAACTTAGTGTGCCTCATCAAACTATGAGTAGTAATAGGAGAGAATGTTCTAGAATTCTTAGTTCTATTCGGATTAGATTTCCTTGTAACATTAAAACATGTACTTTGTAATCCCTATATATAGGGCTCCTATTCTCAATAATGTAATACAATTCTCTCATCAATCTCTCTCGAATTCTCTTTTCCTTAAACAATTATGACTTTGTTGGTTTAATCATTTGATACTCATTAAAGTATAGCCATATAACAATTAGATCTAATGTAGTATGCTTATGATGTTCTCGATCAGAAATGGAGCAAGGAATATTTGAGCAGGTTTTAAAAGGCGAACTCGATTTCATATCAGAACCTTGTCCCAGCATATCTGAAAGTGCCAAGGATTTGGTCAGGAGAATGCTTGTGAAGGACCCAAAAAAGCGGATAACAGCCATGAAGTACTTCATGAGTATAGACTTCTCTGCAATTTGGACTTCTTGTTGCAATTAAAAGTTTCATAGTTTATGTTTTCATTACTCGATGATATCTGTGGAGATGTTTGTCTTGTGAATTCAATATACTAGCCTTCCTGCACGCGCGATGCGTGTGGGGAAGGGCCGCGCTCGCGCGTGCGTATTGTCCTTCCTTTCTTGCTACGCATGTTTGAAATGTTACTCATGAGTGCAGTATAATTTTTGTGTTGCATATCACCTAACTCTAACCCCATACAAATATTATAAAATATTGTATATGTCTTGCGCAATCCATTAGTAAAAAATATAAAACTCTGTACAAAAACATATACATAGATTAAGAGTATTGGAATTGATTAACTACCACAAAAATAAAAATATATTTAATGGAAAAGAAACAAAGCTTAAGAGTACATACTCTGTATGCTTCTTTTTGTTCCACTCTTTCAAAATAAGTTTACTGAGATAAGAAGTGTTCATTTTTATTGATTGTTTTCATGCACCAACCACATGAAAATATGGAAACACATCTCCTAAAGCTTCTGTCTCAACCATTCCTACAAATAGAAAAAATTACACAAAGTTACAGATTGTAATATAAAAAAATTCAATCAAATATGTATGTTTATAATCAATTAAAATGTTGATGTACCTATGAAGACGATCGATCATTTGTGTTTGAATGAAGCAAAACTTCTTTAAATACTACATTCTTCGTAAATACGCCATCTTCACCAACTATGGATCCTTTTTTAACCAAAACTTTTGTGGTTGACTCTGATACTCCTCTCGACAATGCAACATATAATTGTCCATGACTAAAAACATGATCTGGGAGGTAAACACCTACATGTGGGATAGTCTGACCTGGAGATTTGTTTATGGTCAAAGAAAAGCTCAGTTTGATTGGAAATTGCTTTCTTGTTAGTTGAAATGGTAGCCCAGCATTTTCTGCACTTTTCAAAGGAATTCTAGGTAGAAAAACTCTAGTCCCAGCAAACTGTCCTGTTAGTATCTCAGCATCAATCAGATTTTGGTACGAACCACGACACAACAATCTAGTACCGTTACACAATCCCAATTTAGGGTCAATATTCCTTAAAAGCATGATTGGAGCACCTACTTTCAAAGTTAACTTGTGGGGTGGCAGCCCACCTGCGGTTATTGAGTTCAGAAACTCTGGTTGGTACAAATTTCTCATGTCGTCTTCAACAGAGTCAAATGAGTACAATGTAATTTCTTCACCTGGAAACATATTGATTATCTTTTCATTCAACACGTCCACATCATCGTTTATAGGAGTAATCAATGCTCTGTCCACCATGTATCTTGCATCATTTACATGATCACCCAAATTAGGGAAAACTTCATCAATAATTTGATTGATAGATTGGTCACTTTCCCATGGAACCACCATGCGTTCTGGTAATCTCATCATTTCATCGTCAATGACTTGTTCACTCCCATCGCCAACACGAAGTAGAAATTCTACAAATTGGTGGTCATTTATGGATCTCATATTCGGTCACAATCTCAATATCTTTGTTTGGGCCCAAAATGTTGCTTTCACAATGGAGGCTTGAATGAGTTCAGACTTCCTTCCTTTAGGAATAACAGGGAGAACTTGACAAAAATCTCCCCCAAAAATCATTATCTTTCCACCAAACGGTAATTCAACATCCATTATGTCTCGAAATGTTCGATCAAGTGCTTCAAACACATGTCGATGTGTCATAGGTGCCTCATCCCAAATAATTGCAGTGGAATCTTGTATTTGTCGTGCTAGAGCATGCAGACTGTTTACTTACGGAACACATGGATGATGCATCTACATAGAGTGGAATCTTGAATCTAGAGTGAGCTGTCCTCCCGCCGGACAATAAATTTGCAGCAATTCCAGATGATGCTGTGGCTAAGACTATATGATTCATTCTTCTCAACTTTGCTAGCAATGCACGATATAAGTACGTCTTCCCAGTACCTCCAGGACCATCGATAAAAAATAATGCACTTTCTCTTCCCTCAACTGCGGCCATTATGGTGTTGAATGCAATCATTTGGTCGTTGTTAAGGTGGTCAATTGCATCAATATCTTCTTGCGGGATATTTATAGAAATTTCGTCTTCAATACATCTCGGTATTCCTAGACTATCTTCTGGCTCACTTGTCATTTCAGGCAGATCAAATTCTCCAGTGCCCTTATTAAATTGTTCTAGCATTCTATTTAGATCTCGAAGTAGCCTGTTTCTGACAGAAATATCGACAATATCACTTGAAGAAGAATAATCTTCAATCATGAAAGGATAAAATTCATCCCACAATCTTCGAACACCAGTTGGTTGACTATACACCAAAATTGTGACGAATAATCTTCTCAGAGCTGATGGCATTCTAATTGCAGAGGCCTCTAACAGACATTGTCGAATGCTATTGTCATCTTCCAGCAAACCTCGTTTCTCTGCTGCTTCCTTAAAAGTAGTTTGCAGAACTCCATTAATAGTAAGCAAATCACGAAATGATCTCGGTCCTTTTATATGATTGAGAATGACATGTAGGTAAAATTTATCACCTTCAGAGGGTGAAACACTGTATATTCTTCCAATTACCTTGTAGTTGTTCCTTCTTTTCACCCAAGCTCTTTGCTTACTATCCCACCTATAGTATTGGGGGAATTCTCGATACAGATATCGTCTTGCTTCCGGATCCATACGGTTCATGGTGAAATATTCAGTAAGCATAGACTTCTGTGCATGCTCATCTGCTAGAATGTCTTCTACAGATCATTTGCATCGAATCTGATTTGTTGCATGTTTGGAAGATGTATTTGTAATCTGTCGACTGTTGGATATATTTTGTTCATTACAAATTTAAATATCCTCCATAAAGCCTCTGGTGCACAAACCCACCTTGCATCGACAAATTGTCTTATTTCATCGAACTCTGGGTCAGATTGCACTTGAACTGCAACTCTATCAGGACCTTTGTAGACATACTTATATAAGTATTTGACACTCTTTATGCTCCCACATATTTCAACATTGATGTGACAATCATACCGTAGCAACAACCACGGGTTATAAGGAACAACCCAACTATTATCCACCATTGTGTCTCCAGATCTACGTAGAGGGACTGGTAAGCGACTTGCTCGTCTTCGATATATAGGATATGCATCGTTTCCTTGCACAGTGAAATTTGCAAATGATTTTGGATAACTTTTATTGCATCTCCCATTCTTCATACATGAAGACTGTTGGTTTAAGGTTCCACATGGACCGTGAATCATATGTTTCAACACCAGATCATAAAGTTGAGGCTCTTCATCTTTATCTGGTATTTCTGCTCTAACAATGTGGTCATAATCTTTAAGGTTATTAAGCTTATCATTTTCATCCAACATGACCAGCATGTGTACATGTGGTAGGCCCCGTTTCTGAAATTCAACGACAAAAGCATGAGCAATAACTCTTCCCAATACCCCTTTGGTGATGATGTCTTCTTTTAGTTGCTCAAGTTTTGAACGAAATACCCTAACCTCTAAATCTGGACGATCTTGTGATGTTTGTCCAGGGAGTAGCTCACTTTTAATTTCTTCCCAATTCGGGTTACACGTCATAGTGATAAACAAATCAGGTCTGCCATACTTTTGAACCAAAGCCATCGCATCTTGGTACCGTTGGTACATATCACGTGGACTTCCAACAAATGATGATGGCAGGATTGTCCTATGACCGACGTTATCTAAGAAAATGTGATTCTATATTAAATATTTCTACAATTGTACAATTGAAAAACTTACATATCTGATATATAGGTGAAAGTAAAATATTAATTCTTACCTGCATTGTTTTCCCCTGCAATAAAAGAGTCTTGAAGTCCTTGATAAAATTCTTTCCTAATTGTATCTTGGTTACTGCGAAGCCATCTAAGTTTTTGGGATTCAATTTTCACGTAATTATCTACAACATACTGTTGTAAGAGTCGTCCGCCTCGAAGTAGAGGATTTTCATCACCTGGGCGCATCTGCAATTTTTTATTTATTTAGCAGGTGTTTAAGTATGATTTTTTTTTTCATTTAATGCAATAGGAACTAAAGTGGAAAAAAAAATGTACTAACCTGTAACATATATGCATAATAATCGCAACATGACATAGGTCTTCCATTCTCATCATGACTATTAATATCCCACCCATATGTTCCATAAGGTAATAACAAAGGATACTGCATGGGGTCGTAATATCCGACCGAGTCTTTAACATTCCAGAGTCTTCCACTAATTGTTTGGACAATTAAATCTCTTCCATTCGGATTGATGTCGCCCCCTCCTACTATAATAGCAGCAACTTGTGATGCAGATGGTACACAATACTGACGTTGATTAGAAGGCTGCTCTCTTATGATGAGCCTGCAATTGGGCAAGTCTTGGCGCTGTCCGAGGCTTCGAAATTGATGGACAAATGGATTATAGTGATTCAATATCTGTTGTATCTTTTCAACCAATGCCCTGTCTAAAACTACACTTTCAGACAATTGATTGTCAAGTTCATTCTCGGTGTCATATATGTAAGCTTGTAGATATCGTGGTCTCGCCCCTTCACTTGGTAAAAGCCCACCAATCTTATGATATATAGAACCTTGTGCACGAAAAGTATAAATTCCACGACCTTGAAGATTAATGGATTCATCAACATGCACACCCATTGAAGTGAACGCAAACACATTATTGTAGGCTCGGATATTTTGTCTTAATTTTCTACCCACATTTGTTTGGTCAGAAAAGAGCTGGATCATCTCTGGCGGAGAGGGTATTAGAGGCAGAACAATATTTCCTTTCGAACAACACAAATTGAAGGTCTCTCGATGAAATAACCGTGCATTGCAGTATGGACATGTTCTTAGTGCAGGCAATCGACAAAATGGGACACCCCATCCCTCATTAAAATCTCTAGCGCAGTTGTAATTTACTACTGCTCTCCTTGTACGCCGCATTGGTTCAACACTGCTGCTGCGCTGATCCTGTGGGTTATTCTCTAGGTCAGTGTTGTTGTTCTGATCCTCATGATTATTCACCATATGCTCGTTGTTATTGTGGTCCTCATCGTGATTATTCATTGTGACATTAGGCATCTCTATTAGTAAGTGAAAATATACAATTTGAGCAAAAACACCTAATAAAAATTCACTTATGTGAATAGGTTGGATATAAATATTAGGTAAGCTTACCGTAAGGCACAGAATTCTGAATAACCACATTGCTCGGTCGAGACGTAGTCGAACGGGCTAATTGTCTTATGTGGGTCAAGTGCACCCTTGTAGCATCTTGGTCATGGTTTTGGGAATAGGATGAAACTCTTGAACTTATGCTCTCATTGTCGGAGTGTACTATTAACATAATAATACGCAATTGTCAATTATTTTAATTCCAACTATCAAGTTTAGAATTTTTGTTTTGTGTTATTAATACACATATCCATACATCGTGTAACGGTAAACTCTAGCGATGTAACTTGTAAGTATTAAGAGAAAAAAATAAAAATAAAAACTCGTAACAGTGGCATGGTTAAGAAATACAAAAGTACCTGGAGCTAGCCTATTCCTATTACTTGGGCCCGCCTCTTGTCCATGGTCACTTACATTTTCCACGGCTAGTCGCTTTCCCCTAGCATGAGCTCGCCGCCGTGCCAAATAGGCTTCATGTTGTGTAGAACTCATCGATTGTCTCCATTCTTGATGGCTAGCACGTGCACGCTCTCTATGATCCATTTGTGTCGTGCCTGTTCCTATAAAATATTAATATTTTTCCAAAGCTGTTGCTCCGTTCATCTCTCTTTCTATACTTTTCAGTGGAAGATAACAAAAAGATCTTTAGCAAAAAGGGCTGAAAGTAAATTATTAATTTTCATATTATGTTATTTTCTTTAGTTTTTTTTTTTTTTTTGATGACATGTTATTTTCTTTAGTTTGAATTGTGTTGATACCTGACATTTTTATTTTGTATTATAATAGAATCTTTTTTTTTTTTAGTTTGAAAATAGAAAAGTTTCTAATTGTTAATTTCAGAAAACACATTCAATTTCAGTCTCCCTACTAAGTTTAACCCATTGTTGGGTCTGGTGGAGAAAACTGCTATATAGTTCGGTATACGTGTACTATCCATGTAAACTACTATCAATTGGTAATATACCTTAATTTTTTTTTTCTAGCCATCTCTATTTACAACTCATAGACAAAAGATATCACTACACCAAAACTGGTCTTTTACGGCCCACCATGTGCGTCGTAAAAGCCTATTTACGGCGCACAAAAGCACGCTGTAAAAGCTCGCGCCGTAAAAGACATATCACATTTACGGCACGCATTTGTGCGCCATAAATGTTCATCGAAGCACGCCGTAAAAGTGTTCCAAGCGATTCTTTGATCTCAAATCTGACATATAGGTGCGCCGTAAATGCTCAACAAAGCGCGCCGTAAAAGACTTTCTGTAGAACTCATTTATGGCACACATGGTGACATATAGGTGCCATAAAAGAATGCCCATAGAGTTATTTACGATGTGTATGGCACGCCGTGAAAGACTCTGCACCCCATTGTTGACATTTCTCGTTTGCATGAAATTTTACATTGCTGCTTATTTGCCAAATATGGCAGTATATTCAATGTAGCTACTCAACTAACAATAATTCACTTCAAAACCATATGAAAGATAGAGATTGTCAAAGATCGAGCAAATATGAATTAACATATATGATATATCAAATATATGTATTCCATCAATTGAAATAGGGTGTCTGTACAAACTTGGCTCCATGTCATATGCAACTAAACTACAAAACAATTGCATTTGCATGTCCCTACAAACTTGAGTTTAAAAGTAACATATTACAGTTCAAAAATATATTGCAAGGTAATTGCAAGCTTTCAAGCACCATTAGCCAACTGCAAAATGCATGTCCCAATCAGTTCAGCCAAGTTACCAACAATAGCAACATAAGGCAATAATCCGCAAACATCTCAAAATTTCGCAGTACCTGCTAGTGAAGCAATTAGGAGAATATATGTTACACATTGGTTGCATGATTTTCTTCTTCTTTAAACTAGAGTTAAATAAGATACTAG
>BDJD01005283.1:150555-166126 GCA_002564525.1 Rosa multiflora
TTCTCACTGTCCTCAGTCTGAAATCGATTTCCATTGATAATGAAGCCTGTATGTGATACCACATCTGCTTTTGGCCGACAAGCAATCCATTTCACCATTTCTAACATACCTCTAGAATCACCAAATTTAACCTTATCAGCTAACCATCCACTAAAAGTACTAAGATGTCTCTGTTCAAGAAGGTTTTCATCTTGTTCAAGACGTGAATCAGAACACTTTAGTTCTTCCCTGTGTAGTCTGATAGGAAATAAATGTATAAGAAAACTGGACAAGTACAATCTAAAGTAAACTAGAACAAATAAATTTAGTAATCAAACTTACTCCATGGATCAATTTCTGAACTATTTGTCCACACAAATCGATGAGCAATCTCTAGCATGGAAGAACTGAACACTTTTAGCTTCCCCTCACCAAGTGGTCGCCCTTCTAGTATTGTTTCATGCTCAAAATCCTCATTGCGTCTAGTTTAAACCCCTATTTCAGCTGCTCCTTTAATGTATCCACTACAAAAACGTGGCATCTCTTCAGCCAAATACTTTTCTGCAATGCATCCTTCAGGGTTTGATCGATTTTTGACATATCCTTTTAGGTCCTTCATAAACCTAAAAGGGAAAAAATCTGCATTAATATTGATACTTTACAGGAGAGATAACCAATTGTAGTTAATGAAATGCAATGTAAGCTCACCTTTCGAAGGGGTACATCCAACGATAATGTATATGGCCACCAATTAGAGCTTCTTGTGCAAGGTGAGTCGGTAGGTGAACCATAATGTCAAAGAAAGAGGGAGGAAAAAACCTTTCAAACATACACATAGTTTCTGCAATTTCTTCATCAAGAACACCTATAGTTTTCTTCTCAATCTCTCTCTGACACAACTGATGGAAAAAAGAACACATGCGAAAAATTGCAATTCTTGGTCCTTTAGGCAGAAGTCCTTTTAAAGCTACTGCAAGAATCTGTTGTATCAAAACGTGGCAATCGTGTGACTTCAAACCCATGATCTTGTTGTCTTGTAAAGAGACACGATTTGCAAGATTGGAACAATACCCATCTGGCAATCTTAACTTGGCTAACCTCTTACAAAATATCTTCTTCTCCTTCTTTGAAAGCACGTAAGGTGCTGCATCACTTTTAGAGTTGCTGGAACTATTTTCTTTTGGGTGCAATTTCCTTTTAATACCCATCATTTTAAATCTTTCCGACAATTCAAGTTATCCTTTGTCTTTCCCTTCATGTTGAGTAAAGTGCCAATGATGCTCTCACATATATTTTTTTCAATGTGCATCACATCTAAATTGTGTCACAATAACAAAGTCTGCAACATAGAGAATGTATATATTAAATTACTGCAATCAATGTTACAAGGTTTCAGCAAACTCTAATGAAACTAAATAATAATAAAAAAATAAAACGTACCTCCCAATACGGTAACTCAAAAAACATTGATTTCTTCATCCATCTCTTCGAAGGCTTTAAAGGATCCTCACTGTCATCATCACCAACATCATCTGAATTGTCGGAGGAATCATCCTCTGTTTGATTGACTGAACTTTTTATACCTTCAGTCCTTCTCCTTTTTCTATTGTTACTGCTGCCAACCTTTTTTTTCTTTTTTCTTGTGCAACACTTAGCCTCCTTACCCCAATTATTGTTAATATTCTTCACCACTTGAAATACCTCTGAACCAGTTAGCTTTCTAGGCCTCACTCTATGTTCCTCAGTTCCATTAAACCAAGTTTTGTTATGCCGATATGGATGATCATGCGCAAGAAATCTCCTATGGCACATATATGCATGCTTTCTTCCATTTGGCAGCCATTGAGAGGATGTTTGGACACCACATACTGGACACGCTTTCTTTCCCTTTGTGGAATATCCTGACAAATTCCCGTAAGCAGGAAAATCGTTTATTGTCCACATCATTATAGCTTTCAAGTTGAAGGTAGACTTGGTGAATGCATCATATGCAGTAACCCCATTGACCCATAACTCTTTTAAATCTTCGATAAGGGGTTCCAAGTACACATCAATGTCATTTCCCGGTTGCTTAGGACCAGGGATTAGTAATGTCAACAGTAAATGTTCCTTGGACAGGCATAACGATGGAGGGAGGTTATATGCAACCAAGATCACAGGCCAACAACTATATCGGGAACTAAGATCACCAAACGGATTAAATCCGTCGGATGAAAGACCAAGTCTAAGATTACGAGGATCTTCTGCAAATGAAGGCCACTTGCTATCAATCTTCTTCCATGCAAGTGAGTCAACTGGATGACGCATCTTGCCATCTTGACTTTTATGAGTGTGGTGCCATGTAAGCTGTTATGCCTTTTCAGAATCCTTAAACATTCTTCTAAATCTAGGGATTATAGGAAAATATCTCAAGACCTTTGCAGGGACTCCTTTCTCAATCTTTTGGGTGCGCTTATTTACTTTCCACCGAGAGGCACCACATTTAGGACAAGTCTCTGTGTGCTCTAGACTCTTTCTAAATAAACAACAATCATTAACACAAGCATGAATCTTCTCATACCCTAGATCAAATGCTTTGAGTAATTTTTTTGTTGAATATAGAGAACTAGGAAGTATATTATCTGGAGGTAGAAGACTACGAACCATCTCTAGAAGTTCATCGTAGCCACTATCAGATAAACTATTCCTTGCCTTAAACTTGTAAAACATTACTGTTGCTGACATCTTTGAGGAAGGACAACCTGTGTATAAAGGAAGTTCTGCTTCGGAAACTAAATTTGCAACATTAGGCTCTATTGGTTCAGGGGCAGGTTCCATAAATTCATCATCTAAATATGCATCTCTGTACATTCTATATGTCTCTAAATTCTCCATGTTATCCACCATTTCTTGTTGTACAGAAGTGTTCGGCTCATCCCTATGAAAAGTACAGTTACTATAACTTTCATATAACCCATTTGAGACCAAGTGATCTAAAACTTCATTAGGTGGATGGGACCAGATATTTATACAGCCACTACAAGGGCATTGGATCCTCTTCGGGTACCCCTTACTTGCATGAATACTAGTAACAAACTTTCGCGCTCCATCATAAAAGGCCCTAGGATTGCTAAGACAAAAAAATAATAAAATGTTTATCAGATGGAATTTGGTTTATATCATTAGAATATAAGGGTTCCTGGTTTATATATAACCTGTTTTTACAGTGTGCCCATTCTGTATCCATTTTGTTTCACCTTCGTTTTCCTTGGGCTACGTTCTAACTTGTATTTAGACAGCAAAAATTTTACAATTTAAACACTGTAACTGTACTTATCCAGATACTACTAACCATTAAAAGTAATAAAAAACAGAAATAAAAACAAAATAACCAACTAAACACAGAGCTTCACATATGCATTTCTTTATATGTCATTGTTTCAATATGTGCTTGCCTTAGTTAAAGGAACTTTGAAATCAAATGACAAGGACTAGAGGGAGAGAGAGAGATCTTACTGCTAAATGCATTTCACGAAAAGCAGATCATTTAATACTTCATTGCATACAAAGCTGCTCTGCTACCAACTCTAGCTAGTACTGAACTGTCAATGTTGATATCACCATGGGTTGAAAAAGTGTAGCTGGATAATATGATAACTATATCAGAAATCATATTAAAATGCAGCAATTATGGAAAAAAAAAAAAAAAAAGGCTAGATAGAAGTAATACAACAGAGACGTCTAGAAGGCAACATATAACAAATTTTCATAAAAATAATAACTCGTCGGATCAAATTTGCAAGCTTTCAATTGTAAAAGTATACTAATAGCTAGGTTTCAAGATTCAATTCCTTTTTCACCTAGTCCCATTATAGTTAAAAAGGAGAGAAATAAAAAAGACAGAGTGTAAGAAGTAGAAACTAAACATAACGCGTAGCTGATTGAGATTCTAGATATAACGCATCATTAGACAATCAATTTAATTTCTTATACACAATGAAAAGAAACCTACAATCATGCATGGAGTTCTTAGTTAGAGTTTGACCTGCCCAAAATTACCAAGTGAATAGGAATGATCACTATGTTGATCATGAGAAGTACCATTGAATGACTATGAATATGCCAAATTCGGACCAAGCAACAGATGATGACCACGTGCTAATGATTAGTTATCATAATTGAACCATATATATATATATATATATATATATGATGTACTCGTTTCAAGTTGCAACCATATACATCCATGATGACAATATTAGATTAAACCTAACAACCTTGACCAAATCATTATTTTGCTAAATGTTTAACAATGTAGCAATTAAAAAAAAAAGTGGCTACAGAGAAGTAATACTGCATAGACATCTAAAGGACAAACATATAACAAATTTTCAGGGAGAAATATCCAACTCGAGCTAACACCCATACTCCTATAACACTCAGCTGAATTAGATACAATTAGCCACTGCTTTTCAGTGAGATAAATCCAAATGAAGAAACTTCTACACTAAAATCCCAGAAGAGTTTCACCTCAAAACCAGCAACTTGTTGCTTGAAATCAAGCAAATATTGAAATTTGAAATCCAGTTGGAATCAGATCCCTAGACCACATATATGGAAGCAAAGAAACTCAATTCAATCTCAAATTGTTACCCAAAAGCAGAAATTTAAATTTAAATGCACACAGGCCACATCCCAAAGCACCTCAAAAACTACAGAAAGAGCTAACTAACTAGCAACAACCTGCAAGTGAAGCAATTAGAAGCTGACCTTTTAAAAAGTGGAGCAATAATCAACACCAGTCTCTGCCTCAACTCAAAACCCCTTGACCAAAACCCCTAAGTTGCTCAACAACCATAGTCCTTTATACCCACATCTCACAAACATCACAGAACACCAACCATCAACACACATCATAAGAAAGAAGAAAAGGCCCCAGAGTAAACTTGAAAAAGGTTCAAGGTTTCACAAGCATTGCCATCACTTAGCAGATAAAGCAAAGTCCCTTTATACATTGCCTAACTTCTACCAATGAGAAAGCACTTTTTCACAAATGGGTCTTCCCCCATTTTCAAAATCCATAGGCCTCTCTCTCTCCCCATAATTTTTGAAAGCAAATCCAATTCCAACGACCAAATGAACTCAGAAACTAATTCAACACACTGATCAATCAAACCAAAAGTTTCAGATTTTACAAATCAATCAAACACCTATCTTAGATTACGAAATACCCAACTATAAATCCAACACTTTAGACACACCCAGTTCAATTTTGATATAAAAACCCAAGCAAATATACCAAAATCTATATGAATCCACAATATCACATGGCCATACCTGAATATATGATTAGAAATCACAATCTAAGACACCCATCTTTGTCCTCGACCAAACACACAACGCCAGGTCACGAAATCTAACCGGTTGCCCAAGAGTAGAACTCGGGGAAGAGTTCAGATTTTTGCAGCAGCTTGAGAACTGGGTGATTAGACGATGTTTGAGATTTTTGCCATTAGGTAAGTGATTAGAAGAGGTTTGAGGCTCTGCGAACTGGGTAAGGCTTTCTTAGAAGAGAAAACTGAGGAAACAAAGAAAATTTTGGGAAAAGTCGAGAAATGAGGAAAGAGAAAATTGAGAGGGAAGTTAGAATTTTTAGGGAAAATTTCGCGCCTTAAGAATCCTTTTTTACGGCATGCTTCTTGTGCGAGCCGTAAATGACTTTTTTGATAGCTATTTTTACGGCATGCACAATATGTGTGCCGTAAAAGCATGATACAATTATGGCGTGCACCTTCCGCGGGCCATAAAAGACTAATTGATAAAGACTTTAACGGCGCTCCTATAAAGCACGCCGTAAAAGACTAAACGAGAAAGGTTATTTACGGCACGCAAAATATGCACGCCGTAAAAGAGTAAAAATTACGGCGTGCACATAAATTTTACGCCGTAAATGCCTGGAATTCTTGTAGTGTATGATTCACTGATTTATAAAGAATTGCATTACTGATGAAATTAATCATATCATCACAGGTTGCAATGAAAATGTCTTTTTCAAACTCATGCTTACTTGCGGCGAATGAAATGATAAATCATTCTGAACAACATATTTAGATATATGGTTACTTTACCCACGACCAAAGACAATCTACTGGTTTATTGTCATCAACACCTTACTTGCTTTTAAACAATTAAATGATCGAGTGGTAACGGTGTGTTACGGTAACACCGCATCAAAACATAGCTACAACTTCTCTAGTAATTTTATGGTAGTTTCAGTATTAGCCATTTAGGCCAGTACGTACTTGAAGCATCCACAGTCTGGGTTGCCCCTGATTCGTCTCTGTGAACCTGACTCGGTCTAGTATGTGAACCTGAGTTAGACATAGTGGTATGTGAACCCAACATGACCTGATTTAACTGTCGAGTTGCCCAATCTTTTGGTGTTTACTGCATGAAAAGACATACACTATAATCTTTATTAATTAAGCCAATTCTCAGGCACATGAATTAGAAGCAGATTCAACAAAATGTAAGAACTTCAAAGCAAGTAAACCTGTGAAAGAACTAAAATGTCAAAATGTATCAGGCATCATGCTAGGTAACCAAAGTATTAACATTTCTCAGCATTCTTAGAAGAAGAAGAAGAAGAAAAAGTCTTCAAATCACAACCAAAAAATCCCACTCAAAAACAGAGGAAAAAAAAAACAATCGATGCACACACCAATTCAAACATTCTTGACTTGAAATTTTCACGGAAAAGTTTTGCCAAATGTGTCTTGAGGATACAAAGAGGTTACTTTCAGCATATTTGTTACTTTCTAATTGTCTTATAACTATATTTCCAAGCAATGTACGCGTTAAAGAGAAATAAAGGTCATCAATGAGTTTCACTTAGACAGCCTAAAGCAAGAGAAGTAAAAATGCAATTAGGGGGCAGATTAAAGGAAAACCTAAATTCCAAGCAGGTAATTTCCTTTGGGAAAAGATTGAAAAAGATTAAAAAATAAATAAATTATGGAATGATACAAAACTTCAAACATCATTATAGCTAAAAAGAATTCGCACATAGATCAGCATATTAATCTTGGAGTGATTATAGAATTACCTTGTCATTCACTTCGTTTTATGAGACACCATCAACTGGAGAGAAGCATAAGCAAGATCTCACATGTTGCATCAACCAAGTACAAAAAACTTGCTAATGCTGATCTGTGAGGTTCCTCTAAACTTTCAAAAAACATAACATCACATCTTGATAATGCGAACCCAAATAATGTGATTGTTTTCCTTGACCACTGAGATTATTTTCCTTCACCTGTACAGGAAACAAAATTAATGAAAACAAATTAAAGGATCAAACATATGAAAAGAAAGAAACAAACAGAACCGAAGACAAAAGAGATATCTCTAACAACATGGGAGATATCTCTAACAAAACAGATGGATGCACATAATCACAAACAATCTCAAATTTTTTTTTTTTAAAGTCTTTTGGCAATAGAAAATAAGGATTCAAATTAATGTATATAGTAAGTAGTAACTCAAGAAGCATAGATTGTAACTTGCATATCAAAATGAGTAAAAAAGAATTTGTAGACCTCATAGTCTCTGTAGACCTTATGTCTAAATATCTGTAAACAAATACAAAGGAAAAAATAGAGGCTTTTATGACCTTAAAGAGAGCAAACAAAGAAAACCTCAAAGCTGCACTAAATAAAAGTTATCCGAACCCCAATTCATATAACAGTAATAAGAACACCTAAAATAATAAATCTCAAAATGCTTAGATGGAGATAAGATCACAATCTAAATGGAAGAACTGAGGGAAGGAAAATAACAAACCTCAATCTAATAATCTGTAAAACCTAAATCCAGGGAGAGAATTGTTACCCGACCATGAGGAGGTAGAAACAAATCAAAATGAAAAAAGGGCCAATCAAGAACTTTAGTGAGATCTATCTCTAACCAAGAGGAAAAATCAGCAACATCAATATGACATGAATGTGTAAACGTACAAATATGAATGGGAAAGCCAAAGGAACATCAGAATCACTACCAAAACAGTAAACAAAATGAAAGGAAGACCAACATCGATATCTACGAATAATATATTCAAACACAATTATTAGTTGCGGTCCTAATTCATATCTAACACAAAAAATGAAGAACCTAACCAATTTTGCTGGAAGCTCTTAGCAGATACACCACGGAATCCCAACTTTAGATAGCCACTGCCCTTTCCTTGTTTTCTTCTTGGATAGGATTTTAGACGACTACCCTGTTCAGGAACAAATAAAAAGAAGAAGAAGAAAGAAATGCTAAAATCATCACACACAGTCATAGTATCATCAATTACTAACCCCAATCAAAGTAAACAAAGAAGAAGAATAAAAATTCTTTCTGCAAAAAACAATCTAATGAACAAAAAGATTATGCATACATTATCCCCTCGACATGAAAAAAGAGAATTAAATTAAAAATAAAAAGAACTGTGCAATTGGGAAACCAAATGAGTTCAGTCGAGAAGAACAGAGGGATTAGATTACCTGGAACCATAACTTCTTTGATATCTGCAAGATTCAAAGAAAACCACATTAAAAAAAATCAGTTAGGAATTTCCAAAAGGAAAAAAAAAGCGAAACATGAACAGAATGATCATTCGACTGGAAGTCTCTAATGAAAACCAAACCTCAAAATTTACCCAATGCCAACCTCAAGTGAATCTACAAACTTTCAAAAAACATAACATCACATCTTGATAATGCGCACATAGATCAGCATATTAATCTTGGAGTGATTATAGAATTACCTTGTCATTCACTTTCGTTTTATGAGACACCATCAACTGGAGAGAAGCATAAGCAAGATCTCACATGTTGCATCAACCAAGTACAAAAAACTTGCTAATGCTGATCTGTGATTTATAAAACATGTGATTCAGAAGGCATCCACATAAGTTATTGATGAAGACAAAAACACATAATTTATTGATGAAGACAAAAAAGAAAAAAGGAAAAAGGGATGCTCACAAATACTACCTCTTAGAACCCAAATAAAAGGACAATTCGGCAGGACCAAACCTATCCTCCTGGGTGGGTTTGATCCTTGATGGCAGAACATACTTTGATATTATAATTCAAACCCGTGGATTGGATTATAGAAAACCCGAGAAGATAACAAATTGAATCTGAAAATCAATGAAAAACGTAATTTGAAAATTACCCAATGGGAATTATCAAGTCTGCAAGAGTGGATTCGTCTTCTACTTGAGCAAAACAAAACCCAAAATCTGAAATGACCCAATGGCAATTAGCAAGTCTGCAAACCGTCACCCGATTTGTTTCTTTCTCTTTCTCCTCCTCCTGGGTTTGATTGTACTCTGCTCTTCTTTCTTTCTGTGTATCTTATTTTCGTATGAACTGTAAGTTGGAAGAGGGAGGAGTCCTGATGCATCCATTTGTACACCGATTTTCTCCCACGTCGTCTTGTGCATCGATCTGTGTTGAGATCGTGGCCCGGCAGTTCTTCTCTAGTCTGGAGATCGTGCGCGACTGCGTCTTTGTTCTCTCTCTCTCCCCCCTCTCTTTGTCGCAGAATTGTTGGGAATTTTTTTTTTCCTTCTCTTCTCTGCCGCAGCAGAATCCTCTTCTCTTTATTTTATTGTCAAGATTACCATCATATCCTTCATACAGTATTTATAGATTTATGGAGCTTTAATAAAGTATAGGCATTTCAGGTACTTCAAAAATTTAACCATGTACCTGAGAATTGGCTTAATTAATAAAGACTAGCCTTGCTCCACACATGCTCTGCATGTGCAAGTAATTTTTTTTTTTTTCCAGAAAATAAAAAAGAAAAGATAATGGAAGAAAACGGTTATTGCAGAGAGAAGTTAGTGGGTTGTGGGATTTATTTTGTTTTTTTTTATTAATAAAAATATAATTTGTAATTGTCGTAATAGCCCTTGTGATTTAATTAATTCTCAAAGTATTTTAATCTCTTAAGGTCATTTCTGTCAAAATTTTTGATTTTGGCTAACAAAACCTCTTCTCTTAATAATAGTATAGATATATAGCAAGGTGGTGATGTTTATCCATAACCAAAGATTTTACCAGCAATGCCATGGTTGTTCAAATGCAGGTCTTTGGCTACTCAGATCTACTTAGGTCTTTGGAAGCAAATCAAAGCCGCTCTAGCAGGAACTCATAGCTCTCTCAGCTCCAGCATTTCTATCATCCCAAGTCGCACTATCCAGGTAACAATCACTGACATTTTCTTCAAAATTCAATCATCCCAAAAGGATTTATTGTGATTATTTTTTTTTTCTGAAAACCCTTTGTTTTTTTTTTCCCTGAAGTTTTCTTATCAGTTTAATTGAACCATCATTCTAGTTGCCCGAGTCAGGTAATTTAATCTAAGAATCATTTCTCTCTGTTTTAATGCTAGGAACCTAGGAGGATTTGGTTATTTAGCCTAGCTATACTTACTCTCTTAAGCTTGCTGGGTTTTTGGTATTTTGGGTTTGTTGCTTTGGTTCCTGGGGAAGTGAAGGTTGCTCCATTACCTATAGTAGTGCTTCCATTGTTTATGATTCATTTTACTTGAAGGTAGTTCAAAACTCCAACATATTCCATCCTCATACATATTTATTTTCTTTTCTTAAACCTAGGCTTAATGTCTTATGTTTATGGAACAGGGCAGGAAGATTACAATAGATAAAGGTCATTGAGCTCTCGTGGGGCAAATGTGTGGGGAAAATGTGTTCATACTTGCATTCTCTTTAATTATTCTTGTTGGAACAAAGCTTGGTTAAACTCCACTTCCTTGCTTTACTTTTGCTTTGTATTACGTTACTTGTGATTACTTTCTTTACTTTAATTGCTCTAAATCATGGTACTTTTCAATTCCAGTATGATTTTATTTTCTAGGCTTTCTGTCTGCTTATGCTTATCTAAGAACATTGGTTGGAACCCATTGCTCGATGATGATTCAATTTGTTTTAACCACACCAAAGTGAGACTTGGGGGTTGCATTTTTCCTTCTCCAGAATTAAGACACTGATAAAAATCAGTGCTTCATGTGCTTTTCATTAGGAATGCCTTTCTTTTCTAAAAGTAGAGGTTGATAGTTTTATGTCCCTCTTATTTTAGAGGAGAGAAGAAGGCTTTGCCAAGCATTTGAAGCTTATGAATTGGGTGCCGTGTTGATGTCTTGGTTTGTCTTCACAAGTGGGGTTATGTGCAGCAGGGGAAACAATAACGCCATACATTACTATAAGGGGAAATTACTGGGCCCCCCTGTACTTTGGGTGCGTCGACAGTTCAGTCTTTAACATCCTAATTTTAACAAATAACTTTCCAGACATTCAAATCTCACACAATTTGGTACAAAATAACCATTTTACCCCTCACTTTCCTTTTTTTTTTCTTTCAATTCTTCTCTTTTTTTCTTTTTTTTTTTTGTTATTTTTTCTACTTCTCTCTCTCTCAACAACCACACCAGAACCTTCACTGAACCAACAATGGCGTCTTCTTCTTCTTCCTACTGCACCCACTGGCACGCCATACTCTACTCCACCATGGCCGTCATCCTTGCCGCCATCGTAGTCTCCATGACTCTTCCTCCATAATCTTCAACAATCCCTTATCTGCAACCAAATGAAACCAATCTAAAAAACAATCCGACTATCAATCATTATGAAACCCTTGAATTATCGTTCTGAAATTCACATTCATGATGAATATCAACAACAACCCTTGCCAAAAAGAAAAAAGGAAAAAATAAATAAATAAATCAAGTTTCGAGTTTTGACCTCACGGGCAAACAACAAACTAGGACCTTGGGCTCCGGGTGGAGATCCTTAAGCTCAGACGTGGCCGGAGAAGAATGTGGGCGGAGAACGGTGAATCATGGTGATCCTTAAGCTCAAACGTGGCCAGAGAACGGTGAATCAATCTCAGCAGAAGCTCAGATTTCGGCGACGGTGTGTGCGCGACGTCGCTCGGCGTCGACTGGTGTAACGACTTCAGGGTTTGGCTGATTGATGGTTGCTGAGTCGAGTGACTATGACGGTGAGGTGAGATGGAGGCCTGAAAGCAGAGAAAGGTAATGGAGGTGGCGTCGTGGGCTGGAGGACCTCACGCAGAGGCTGCCGATCATGTTTTGGCAGCGAGGAGCTTGGGCTTGGATCAGATTTCCATCTTGATTTGGTTGATAGGGATGGCGACATGAGGTGGTAGTCGGATGTGGTGTTTTCGGCAGTAAAAGAGGAAAGAGGAGAGAACAGAGGTCGGGAAGAGAGAGATAAAATAGTGCGGCCAAAGGGAAAGAAAGAGGAAAAAAATGAGGCACCGCTGCCGGCTCCGTCGCTGAGGCACCAGGCGAGGTGGCGAGGTCGGAGAGGTAGGGTCCGGCGAGGGTGGTGTCCTGAGGGAAGATGCAGATGAGGTGGGAAAGGCTGCGGTAGGTTTTGGATCGCACTACTGAGCCGAGAGTGAGAGAGAGAGAAGCAGAAAAAATAACAAAAAAAAGGAAAAAAGAGAAGAATTAAAAAAAAATAATATAAAAAAAAAGTGAGGGGTAAAATGGTCATTTTGGACCAAATTGTTGAAATTCGAATGTCTGGAGAGTTACTTGTTGAAATTAAAATATTAGGGACTAAACTGTCGACGTGCCCAAAGTACAGGGTGTGAATAGTAATTTGCTCTTCATATAACTACGGTTTGAGAAAGGAATTTGCTTTAGATTTGCATTTTAGGTCAACTTATGTTCATGTGTAGGAACTAAATGTAATTCAATGGAACTTATTATACTCATCTTATCTATTTGCATGTCTTACGGTTTCTGATGGCCATAGACATAATTTATTGTATTGACCATATATAAAATGTCTTTGCTGGACTCTCTAAATCAAGGTCAATGGTGCTAGAGAATGATCAATTAGTATAGCTTGGGTATAAATGTATGATAGAATGGGGGTACTTTATTTAAGAGATGCTCTGACTTGTTTAATTTTATCAAATATATGTGCAGTAAAGGTACTTGTGAATAGCAAAGAAGCTTGTGATCATGGGCGAAAGGTGGGAGGCTGCATTATACTTTTTTTCTTTTGAGGTAGTCGCGTTATTTTTTTTTCTTTTGATTTACTAGCATTTGTACATAGTTGCATAGAAATCTAGAACTCTGCCTTGCATATATGTTTTTCATTGCAAACTCAATACAAGGGGATGCATTTTCACTCTATTAAGTACTCGCAAGAAATATGTTCCTGCTTTCTAAAATCAATTGGTTTATGCATAAACAGAGAATTATAGCAGTTTCAAGGAAACCAAAGACTTTTAAATTGGATGACAATTCAATTTGAAGCTATTTCTCTGTCCTTGCTAGGTTTAACATGAAAAGAATATTACTTTGTCAAAGCTGATGGTGTGCTTAAATTCAAAGCTATTTCAGATCTTCTTCTTTGTGTTTCTGCTCTATGCGTCCTCTTCCCTGCTGTGTTTTTTTTTTCTGTCTCCTCCGTTGGGAGATGGGCACATAGCATTATATTTCTTTGCACCAAAACCAACTTGCAAAAACAATTAATAATCCTGGACATTGCTTTTGTTGTTGTCTTCCACTTCAAAAGATCAATTAATTATCATGCCATATTTATATTGCTTTGATTGCCACCACCGAAGAAATGAAATATACTATATGTTAAACTACTACTGCAATGTGTTAAACTATGTGAACATGGTGTGCTCAAGGTTAAGGATTTCTATGCTAAAGTCTATTGTCGACTGTCAAGTACGAGAAGCCAAATGCAGCTTACTCAATCATTCTTTTGCTGAGTTAGGTTCAAAAGGATTTATTGTGATTTTTTTTTTTCTTGAAAACCCTTTGTTTTGAATTGGTGTAGTGCTATGCTCATGTATAATGCTGAAAAGAATAGGCTGTAAGTTTCACCATCTAACTTATTGATTAATTTGCGTGTGTTTAGGGCATTCCTCCTCAACCTAGCAACAAGGAGTGCGGGTACTTTATCATGTGCTACATGAGATATATCATTGAGGATAAAGACATGTCATTGTTTCCTTCCAAGGTATCAACATAGCTATAAATACAGTCACTTAACTCAATTTCTCATAACTCTGTTATTATATCCATGCCTCATTCACCAAAACGATTAAGTAATCCCTTTGATATAATAAATCAATTTCAGTGGGAGAGGAGAGGCAGCAGCTAATACACCCAAGCGGATATTGATCAAGTGCGAAATGAATGGGGGAAGTTTGTTGTCAACACGTATGTGCATGAGCCATGAAGTAGCGCTCTTGTTGCTGGTCCATTTTTGCAAAGGAAAGCATTTTTTTTGTGCTTCGCTGTTGGCCCATTATCATGCACCATGTGTGGCATGTTTTGAAAAAATAGATACATATGTATAAGCTTTTTGATGTCCCAAGTAGATGGGCATGCACTAAATGTTTTTCTTATTTAAAATGTCGGGTTCAACGATTAGTGGTTTGGAATGTTTATATTTAGTATGTAAATGGATCAAATGCACAATCTAATTCAGGAATGAGATATGTTCAAATAATCAGACAACAGAATAGATATAATGATAACTGCCTGTTGTCTGAATGGCCAAAAATGGAGACAAATCACACTGCAATCATTCATATCACACATCGGTTTTTAACAAATCACTGTCTTCTAATCTACACTCACACAATAGAAGTAATTGAACTCTGTTGTCTCAAAGTTAATCAGACAACACATAAAATAAAAGTCTGTTGTCTGACAAGCTTAACATACAACAGCTTGAAAACAAGCACTGCTGTCTGAAGGCAGCACCGCAACTGTAGAGCGTTTCGATGTGTCTGGGAAATCGGTAGCACTAGGCTTTTTTCTTAAGAAAAAATTTGGATAAAAAAATAAATAAAAGTGTTCAAGTAAATCCAGAATATGTGTCTGGCCCAAACTCGAGGTTACTTGCTAGATGCCTCCGATGAGGTATGAGCTTTTCGATGAGCTTTTAGGGTTTGCTCCCGGAGTTGCACACGCCATTTTCATTTTCTTTTTTTGTGTGCCGCGGGAAATTGAGAAAAATGCAGAGTGAAGAATGAAGAGTCTCTTATGTGTGGGGAAGATGAGAAAAGAAAAGAGCGGAAAATGCTAGGGTCATTTTGGCGGGAAATCGGTAGCATTAGGCTTTTTTCTTAAGAAAAAATTTGGATAAAAAAATAAATAAAAGTGTTCAAGTAAATCCAGAATATGTGTCTGGCCCAACTGCCGAGCCATCTACCAACATGTTTAACACATATCCGTTGTCTGTTTGTTTCTCAGACAACGGTAGGTCTCCAAATCCCACAACTGTTTTCTGCCGTTGTCTGATAATGTTTTTGGTGTAGTGTAAGATTAGCTATGCATAACTTTTGGAACTCATAAGCAGTTTGGAATGACGGTAGCGTATTGCGAATGTTATTACATTTATAAAATTGGGGGAGATGAAAAACAAGAAACCCAAGTACTGTATAAATTTCTTATCAATTGGTGACCTTGGCCACATTACAATTGACTGACTATCAAGCAGTGGCGGAACCACTGTTCGGTCTGCAGGGGTTCGGACCCC
>BDJD01005283.1:169662-200796 GCA_002564525.1 Rosa multiflora
ATTAAGGATGTTGAAAGCTGCAAATTGAACATCAGCGGTGACAATATAGTCGAGATTTTGAGATTACAGACTCAAAAATTTATAAAAGTTGTTAGAATAATTAACAAATACCACAAAATGCCAGTAATAGAACTTATAATGTCCAAAATTTCAACGAATTTAAAAATTGAAGAACACCCACCATAAAACAAAAAAAATAATTTAAAGAACACCCAATTTAACTATACCTATTTTGATCGATCTCTATTGCAGCCTGAATCGATGGAATGCCAAAAATTGTGTCTGATCACCGTAGAAGAAGAGAAAAATATAGGAGAGAAAGATTGAGAGGAGGTGACAGATGATGAAAATAAATTGCTTGATTGAATAACCATTGAAACCCCAATATTTCAAGAGAAATTTGTTTGTTTTTAAAGTTTTAGAGAGAGTTAAGAGACTCTTGAAATTCGTCTGCTATAATTGTGTGTACAATTCTCAAAGTGAGGAGAGGAGAAGAGAAGACACTGCGTTTGGGAACAAAACAAATATTTTTTTTTGGTTTACCGTCGACATATACTGCCATTTTATATATATATATATATATATATATATATATAACCTTATTTAAAAAAAAAAATTGTGCCCCCCTCTCACTTGGGCCCTGGGCCATCGCCAAGCCCGCCCTTGGGCAAGGCCGGCCCTGCAATAACCTCCCCAACCCTCTCGGACTTCATAATATGAGGCCGGTTCTTCAATTGGAACCAAATTCCAAGGGTTTGCAACGGAACCGAACCGTGATAGGACTTAATGACCGTCCTATGGATAGAAGATGAATCTATTTCGATATAATTAGATAAATATTTATTTCTTATAGATGATGATATTCACACTAATTTTTTTCGTAAAAATTCCGTTCACACTCTCTTTTGTATATTCAACTATGAAGAGAGAATGACCCGAGGGGCTTGGTCTAGTGAAAAACCAGACTAGGCTTCCAAGTTGAGTGAATGTGAGCTGACTAGGCTTGTAGGTCCAGTGTTCGATCATTTGCTTATGAAAAACACCTCATGGTGAGAGTTTTATCCAAATCAGGTCTCGGCTCTTGGTGGTAACACACTTTGCAATTATTACTGTAATTTTTTATAAAAAAAAAAAACTATGAAGAGATAATGAAGTGTGAGTAATATATATATATATATATATATTTTTTTTAAATCGAGTGTTAATAGTGTTTTGGTTAACAAATCCGGATGAACCTAATCGCTGGTTTTTCATTTTCCCCGTTGAAACCCACGTGTCAAAATCCGGTGCCCTGCGGTTTCCGTTTCCGGTCGGAGCTCATATAAATCATCCGTCTTCGGGTTTTAACAGAGCGGAGCCAGAGAGGTAGAAACCCTAAACCATGGCCGCTTCATCTTCTACCTCCTCCTCCTACCCGGAAACCCCAGACGTCCTCCTCTCATCCATATGCAATCTCATGCCCATACGCCTCGAATCCACCAACTACTTCATCTGGTCTCATCTCATGACCACAATCTTCACCGCCCACGGCGTCCTTGGCTACGTCGACGGCACCATCAAAACCCCCGACAAATTCGCCCTCAACGCCCAAGGCGAGCCCACCGCGCAGCTCACCTCCGACTTCAGGCTCTGGCGCCGCTACGACGCCGGCGTCAAGGTCGTCATCAACGCCACGCTCTCCTCGCCGGCGCTGCCGCACATCATCGGCTCCGACACGGCCAGGGACCTGTGGCTGACGCTGGAGCGGCGGTTCACGTCGATGTCGAATTTCAACATCATGAAGTACAGGTCTGACCTGCAGACGATTACCAAGGGAGGCGACTCGGTGAATGTGTATGTGGGGAGGATTGATGAGATTAGGACGAAGCTGGCCGGGTTTTCGGTGATGATGGACGACGCGGAGATGATTGGTCACGCCCTGAGGGGGTTGCCGGAGGAGTATGAGGCGTTTCGGAACTCGATTACGGCGAGGAATGAGCCGCTGCTGTTGAATGAGTTTTATGTGCTGTTGCTGGCCGAGGAGGCCTCTATTTTGGCTGGGAATCAGTGACAAGAGAGTTTCGAGTTTCGGATTTCCGGTGGTGCTGGGAATGGTGAAGAACTCTCTGCTTGTAAGTGTATGTTTAAATGTTTCGGTTCATTTTAGGTGGTAGTTGAATGGTGATAGTGGATCCAGTAGGTGTGTTATTTTGATGATCAGTGAAGATTTACTGGGTTATATCCTTTCGATTAATAAATTTGATGTTTATATCTTTGTTGTTTATGCCGAGTAGCCATCGTTTGTGTGCATCTATGAGTTATACTACGTTGTTTCGGTGATTTTGACATATACTAGTGTGTTGCCTACTTAACTGATCAATTTATGGTCCCCGGATAATAGTTTGGGCGATTTTGACATGTACTAGAATGTTGACTCATCATTTTATGGTACCTGGGTGGATGATCAACTTGCGTTGTTAAGCCAATGTATGTAAAATTGAACTGATACTCGAGGGTAAATATAATTACACATTTACAGTTGAATCATAAGATGAAATGAGGGAGAAACATTCTTTACTTTGGGTATAGGCTTTTTATAGGAAAATATGCAGCTTTTAGAAACTTGAAAATGAGTATTGGTGTTTGCAAAAGCATCATTTCTATAATGGAGAGGCAAGCTTCGGAGCTTGCAACATCAAGGTCCAAGGATAGTGAAGTGACCATGATGAATGTTATTCCTCCATAGAACTAATTCAACTAACATATTTGGTCATCTTGTCAGTTATGCAATGTCATTTTAGTTGCCTTTTCTGATTCTGAGCAGACCCAGAAGCCAGTCTTCGCAGCAGAGCCCACAGTGATGCCAGAAAACCCAACAGAGTGAAAAAGAAAGCAACTTTGTATGTATTTGCATCAGAAAAGCAATAATATTTCACAGACCCAGATCGGAGAAGAAGACCGGCATTTCTTTCTTAAACAAGAGAGATGTTTTTGCTGAACCAAGAATGATGATATCGTTTTACTTCATGTGAGAAAAAATTATTTGAAGGTCAAATAGTGATACACAGGAACCTGAGGGATCTGGCCTTTTGCTATTGTTACACCTTTCAAATCACCTTAAATATATAAAAGATTAAGTTGATTTTCCTAACCTAAACACAGTTGAACGATGATAAATGTTGCACTGGTAAAACCCTCTCCCAGCTACTTGCTAAGGTCGGTTGCGTCAGTGGTAATAGACTAATAGCCAATACCCTCTGCTAGATATCAGAGGTTGCTTCAGTGGTAAAAGTCAATACCCTCTGTTAGATATCAGAGGTTGCTGCAGCCGTAAATTTCACGTGGCTACTCTCAAGGGACAGTCTTTAGGGTTACTAAAGCTTGGTAAGCACTCCAAAGTTAGTGGTAGCTGTTAGTGGCACTCTACACTCCAAAGTTATTATGTTATTATTGCCAAATATAACAAATACATTCTGGGAGTGCTAATAACGTTTCCATAGACACACAATACACACTGTTATATATAAACAAATGATTACCACCACCAAATGCACAAGGAAACTCATCCCTATTCCCTTATCATTATTGAACTACTGTAGCAGCAAGTAGCCATGTTGCAGACACTGTTTCATTTGCCTTCCTCTAACTTGTCGTTGCCAATGAATTTAAGCGATATTTTTGTCTTTTGCTTCGTTTACTAATGAGGTAGGGTTTTTTATGGGGAAAAGTACGGTAGAGTGAAGTTGCAAGAAAACTTGAAAAGTTGCTTGGTGGATTTTTTTTAACTGTTGGGTGGTTTCTATTTGGGACTTTTATTCCATTGCTTGCTCGAGTTAATCACAGCAACAGTTCAGAATAAGCGTTGAGAGCTGTGTTACTATTGCAAGTGTTGAAGGTGAAAGATACAAAGAAACTTGTGGATTCCCTTTTCGAAAACTCAGAATCATAACATGGCTGGTTCTTCCATGATAAACATCAAAGCAATCATCTTGGTGAAGCTCCTCTGTCTCCACGACTGTAGCTAGACTATGATGTGAATGTTGTTTACATTAGGAGTTTGAGAATGCACGTCGCCTGCACAATTGATTAACCTTCCTCTTTCGGCATCGCCGATTGCGATTATGAGAATTGATAATGACAAACCAGCCATAACAGCGAGTGATTTAGACAAATGCACCACCTAGCAAGTAAAAATTTCTGCAATTGAATGGTTGGGAACCGGAGGTTCACAATCGACAACTATAACTTCTCAAATATCTAACAACACCCCTTCAAACTATTTTGGAAATGAACTAAATCATTAGGAGAATCCATATCTACCATCAATCATTTTGAAATGTCACCATTTTGGGTAAGAAGGTTTAGAGGGTATGAACTTGCCATTAATGAGAAGATTACACCTATCTAAACACCTCATAATAGACCAAAAACACTATAGTATATTCTTAAAACATCATAATCACTAATATTGATAATGCAAAACAATGAATCTCATGGCTCAATCAACGTTACAAATTGTCAGAACCAACATGCGTCATTACCATTATCCTCCTGGTCCTCCCTCTTTGTTTTATAAGGTAAATTCTACTCTGATATTCAGCATTATCCTTCTTTCTCCCCACACAGTCAGCATTCTATCCAATTGGACGTCGCCAACTCTCCTTCTTCATCTTTCAGCAGTGGCTTTTAAGCAAATATCATAAATTCCCGGGGGGTTTTAATCCAAGAAGATTAAATAAAGTTATAAACCTCCACCAGGTCGGTTTATAGTTTCGTACACTCTGCAAAAACCAGAAATGAAAACCACACCAGAGCAGCAGAAACAAGCAACTCAAAACACACACACACAGATTGATGAGTCTCTCTGATTCTGAGCAGACCCAGAAGCCAGTCTTCGCAGCAGAGCCCACAGTGATGCCAGAAAACCCAACAGAGTGAAAAAGAAAGCAACTTTGTATGTATTTGCATCAGAAAAGCAATAATATTTCACAGACCCAGATCGGAGAAGAAGACCGGAAGGCTGAAAAAGATTGGATTTTGATTCCAATATCAGAAACCCAGTTTGTCGAACACGTCATCGCCACCACCCACTTTTGATTAATTCCGAAGCTAAATCATTCACCATCACCAAACCCAAATCCAAAATCGAATGAGGAACCCTTTTCCAAGAGTCCCTTTTAATCCAAGACCCTGTTCTCAGCTCACCATTCAAGTCCTATAATGACCCACATACCTTCTTCCCTATCCCACTCTGCTACTCTGTCTTCTCTGCACAATCACTATCATCACAACCATAGTCATTTGAATTCAGGCCCTTCTTCTTCTTCATCATCATCGTCTTCCACTTCTTTTCTCTGCTCTGCTTCGCTGGCAATCATTCCCTTTGCCACAAGGTCACTGCTTCTGAAGCTTTTTCGCCCTCAGTTGCAAAGTTCATTGACAACTGAACCTCAATGTACGCTGTGTGGGTAAAACCTGGGAGCAAAATATTTGGATGGATTTCAATCCATGAAATATTAGTCTTATGGGACTGGAATCCATAGAATTATTAGAGGTATAGTGTATTAGTCAACATAGTACATGTTTAAGGTATAATAAGCGTAATGGAATACGTTGTGCACCAGGTTTGGCAGTTTACTAACAACTCTTTAGCTAGAGATTTGTTTCTTTGAGTCATGAGCTAATAGACCTCGTAAGTCTGTTAGGCCTTTGGTTGCATTACTGTTCGGGGTTCCTTTGCTTTTAAAAAAAAAATAAAAAAAATAAAAATCATGGTTGTAGGTCAGCAGGCTTCACTGTTTACAGCCTTAGGCTATAATCAGGTGTGTGTGTGTGTGTGTGTGTATTATAAGTAGGGATTTCACCTTGATGGTGTGCATTACCCTCTCATTTTGGTTGTTATTGCATTCACCATGTGCATTTACTACAGGGTCCCCTTGAATCTCCTTTTTTATAGATTTAAATGAACTGCTATAAGTTTTATCTGCTTGATTATGCTGCTGATGTATTTTCACTTGTTAAATGGACAACTGGTTTGGTTTCCAACCTGCATCTGTCTTGTAGTTCTGCATGTGCTTGAAACCAGTTCTAACACTTGCTAGATAAATCAGTATATCACTCGCACATTAATCACCATATACCAAGAAATTACAATTGGAGAGAAAATATTTTTGAAGTGATCCTTGTGTTACATAAATCCATGTATACAAGTGAAAATCCCACAAGACCTTATATCAATGATAATCATAATTAGTAATATACAGGAGAGGTATAGTATGGGTAAATTACATACTTTCATGGTACTGACAGTTTCATATATGAATATGTTGAAAAGTTCAGCCATAGTAAGTGGGTTATTTTTTAAATTTTCAATGTGTATTTATTAATAGAAATTGCTGATTGATAATGCAGAAACGGAGACACTTATGCTGGGGAATATTTTGCTGACAAGATGCATGGTTTTGGAGTGTATCAGTTTGGAAATGGACATCGTTACGAAGGAGCCTGGCATGAAGGAAGAAAGCAGGGACTTGGTATGTACACTTTCAGAAATGGTGAAACACAATCTGGTCACTGGCAAAATGGGGTTATTGATCCCAGCATGCAGAATACCCATCCTGGATCCTCCTATGCTGTCAACCATGCCAAAGTTCTGAATGCAGTCCAGGTAATTCTATATTATGCCCTTGTGGTAAAAAAATAAAAAATTCTGAAGAAGTTTTATCTGAAATGCAATTTTCAATTAGTTAGCTACCTGAAATGAATCTTTTGTCAAGTTGCCAAGGCTCTGGTGTTTATATGTTTATTGTTTTTGAGTTTGGAATAAGTTGCTGTTTTACGGTTATTGTTTTTGAGTTTGTAATAAGTTGCTGACTTCATGAATTTAGAGTTTACACATCATCATCTAGTATATTTTTTTTTTTTCTCTATTTCTTCTTATGGCCTTGGCACGCCATCATACAAGTCATTTCTTCTCATGGGAACATCAATCAGTTAGATCTTTTTGTTGTCGCTCCATTATCAGCATTATGTGAAGGTCGGCATTGCTTTAGATTAGCTTTCTCTGAGGATAAACTGTCTCCTACTCTATGAGGTGTGTCTTCCATTGGTTTAGATCAATTTGGATTCGTTTGTTTTTTTTTTGAGATTGTAGTGGATGTATTGTTGTGGTTTGTGGGGAGCTTCAT
Organism: Rosa multiflora; assembly: GCA_002564525.1. Lineage (NCBI taxonomy): Eukaryota > Viridiplantae > Streptophyta > Magnoliopsida > Rosales > Rosaceae > Rosa > Rosa multiflora. The sequence continues at coordinate 176,829 of BDJD01005283.1, forward strand.
GATAGCATTTTTGTCAGTCTATAAAAACATCTTTGTGAGGTGCATCTTCCATTGGTTTTAGATCAGTTTGTCTTCGTTTGGGTTTTTTTTCGAGATTGTAGTGGATGTATTGTTGTGGTGGGGAGCTTCATGATGGCATTGTTGTCAGTCTATTGGAAGTTTGTGGATGGATGAGTTCACTTACTAACACTACACATCATCAGTTACTAGAGATAGGCTTTTGGCTTTTGACCTTAAGCTGCCAGGGCATTTCCTCTGGAATGCCACCTTTGCAGTTTTCAATAAAATATGTCCACCTTGCATTTATCTGAATTGAACAAGCATTCACCGTGGTTTACTACTTGTTGAGTTTTTTCACCAAATCATCTTTTGAATTATGAACAGGAAGCACGGAGAGCTGCTGAGAGAGCATATGAAGTGGCAAAGGTGGATGAAAGAGTGAAGAGAACTATAGCGACAGCTAATAAAGCAGCAAATGCTGCAAGAGTTGCGGCCGTAAAGGCTGTGCAAAAACAAATACACCAGCATAACAATGATGGCACCTCTCCCTCACGACTCGTCTAGTCTTAACAGACCAATCTAGAGCCCTCTGATTTGATGCATTCCCAATAGCCATGAGATATCATCTTTCTGTGATAATTTTGTCCACAGATGCTCGTATTACACCTTTTAGTGTCTGGACGATGAAAACAGGTTCTGTAGGCAGGCATCACACTTCTGCAGCAGAATTCTTACAGCATGTTATACTGTTACTGTTAGACAAAGCACGGACGCACACCGAGATGAGTGCCACGCAAATGGTTCTTTTGTTTTGTTCTCTTTAGTTTTTGTTTTTTCCTCTGCAATTATTACTATGGGCACCCGCCTGGAACCACATTCCGGTCATTCATATATACATATGGCCGTTTGAGGAGCAGGTAGGTTTTCCCATTTTCTTGGCCTAAAAACTATGTACATAGGATGAGTTGTGAGTAAGAAGAGCGTTCAAGTTCTGAACGAAGTTTGGCACCAGAGTGCCAAAATCTATAGCCCAGGGTTGCTTTTACATTTTTGCGTTCCTGTGATGTAAACTGAACTGGTTATAAACTTATAATTATGTGTAATTGCTCCTGGATGAACACTCTCTTGTCTATGTTGTTTGTGTACACGTCTTCTACAAGAAAGAAAAGAAAATCTGGAGACTTTATGCCAACATCAGAGCGTGGAGTAAAAGCTGAAACGGGCAAGAGAATATGTGGTATAGGGTTTAGTACAAGTTAAAACGAACTGGAGATAATTAAGCAACTATCCCTTTTGTGGTGAACTTTTTCGGGATGATATATGGACCATATGAAACTGAATGGCACCAAGTTATAGATGTTGGTGATGGACTGAAATTTCAGTATCACTTCATTAGTTCATTGACAACGCATAGGGAGAGTCGTTTAACTTAATTCTGTTCTGGGTTGGCATATATCAACCTGTCATCAACAGTTATCTAAACCTCTCCGCCATGGAGGTTACTTGACAAACAAGTCAAGACTTGTATCGTTGCCTGGGATTTGTGCTTGCGTTAAAAGTGTAGTATCTTATTTTTATTTTTTGGTCCTTACATAAGTTATAAAAAAAATTACCACCTTCATGTTTACATAAGCCGGTGCCAGTATACCTGATCCATGCATAATAAGAAGAAAAGTTTTTGGCTGCTACTCAGTTCTACGCAGAACTCACAGCCTAGTTCCCTACAATTCCTCTATGAAATTGTTGAGCTTCAAGGATTAAAAAGTAAGAAATACACTTATAAACCAAACCAGAAGTAATGACACAGGCTCACACCTCAAATTTCAAAACTTTTTGGTAATATGATCAACGCCTACAGAACAAACCCACTCCAAAACACCCGCGTCCTAGACAAATGTAATGACAAAACAAGCTCACACCTCAGGGACTCAAACTTCCAAGTTTACAGCAACTTTTTGGTACCATGGCATAGCAGGATCAACGCCTACAGAACAAACCCACTCCAAAACACCCACGACCTAGACAAATGTAATGACAAAACATGCTCACACCTCAGGGACTCAAATTTTCAAGTTTACTGCAACTTTTTTGGTACTATGACATAGCAGGATCAATGCCTACAGAACAAACCCACTCTATAACACCCGAATCAAGTCCTAGCCAAATGTATGCAAGGCTAGAGCAATGCACAGTGAACAAATCAAACCTGGCTAGTGCATGAACTCAATTCACAAATTCAAAGGCAGTAAAACAGAAATTGAGTCATTGATTAATATAATTCCATTGCACTAGCAACCAAATAACTTCCAAGACAGCAAAATAATAATAATCTCTGATTAAAGATGCTACCACAAGTCAACAATGACATCCATAGTTCTTGATAACAAAATAACAAGTAATAGGAGAAAAATTTCTCAAAACTGTTTGAAAGCCTACAAAAAGCTGAAATTGCCCGACACACAGAAGAGTACACCAACAGCAGCTTAACTCTCAGTTTGCTCCCTCAGCCTCCTGATGGTGCTTCTAACTGTAACAGCAGCAGCAGTGCTGATGAAGAAGAAGAAAAATACTGTTTAGTTGATTTGTTTAAACAGAACATTTAACGAGAATTGAATTAAAGTAAGGAGAGGTATATTACTTCAAAGTATAGGCACCACCAGCCTTCACTTTGCCACAGTCCTTGCATCCCCAGATGCCAACAGCCTTCCTCTTCACAGCATACTGCAACAAAGACATTAAAAATTTAATCAGCTCTACTTTGGGAGTAAAACACTTGAGGTTTTGAGAAAATAAAACCGCATTACCTTGCCGCAGAATTCACAGAAATACTTGCTGTGCTGACTGACTTCCATCTTCTTAATCTGCTTACGCAGACTGGCACCATAACGGGTACCTGATATAACAGGGAAAAAAAATCATAAACACCCGCATCAACAAAAGGACTAGGCTAGAAAGTCAAATGCAAACCATATCTAGACAAGCTCACAAACTGTAGCATAGAACCACATTTCTCTTATGGAAAAAAAAAATCGCACATCAATACAGAACTTCCAAGAAAATAAAAGACAAACAGTGTCGACTAATAACTTCCGATTATCAATCACTTCAGAATTACTTCTCGAGCCACATAAACCTCTTCAATTAACATACCGAACCGAATGCTTTCACTCACAAACACCACAAAGCCCATATATCAACCAATAAGCGAAAGCTAAAGCCCACACATTTCTCACAAACAATCACAAAGGCATCACAAAAGCAATACAAGCCATCGGAACAGAAAAAGCAATTAGATCTCTCTAAATTCAATAGAACGTACCATATTTCCCAACGATTCCAGCCTTCTTCGTTCTCTTAGTCTGCAACAAAAACAATCACCATTTCTTAGAAACACGCAACTTTTCCAGATACCAAATCAATTTGAACTAAAATTCATCGTAACAACTCTGTATTCACTAATCGAATCAAGTTTCTAGCTTTAGCTCAACAGAAACTTAATCCTTTTCTGCCACAGATTTAGTGAAAACTTGTAGAACAACTTTCAGTGGAAACAGAGAGAGAGAGAGAGAGTTACCATGGTTGGGGATAGGAGAAGGTCGCTGGCTCTGAAAGTGGAGAAGCGGCTGCTACTGACTTCTCTGAGCAATAGGAGAAACCCTAACTTGCTTTCTTCGCTTTTATAGAGCTTTAAAATGACCTATTGGGCCGACCCTAGAACGGGTCAAGGAGTTTGGTCCGAGCCAAAATCTACTATTCAGCCCAGGCCGACTTCATATGAAAAATATTTCCTTATCTTTTGAGTAAAAAAAACAAAAAATTCCTTGGTTCCTATATATATTTTTGGTGGGTTTTTTTTTTTATGGAACATAAAAGAACTATTACAAAATGGAAACACCTAGACAACCAAATAGGACTGTCAATTTCAACACGACCCGATAATACGACTCGAAACCCATACTAAATAAGCGGGTTGAATCCACACGATTAAAAAGCGGGTCGGCCGTGGGTCAACCGCTATGACCCATTTAATAAACGGGTCGGCCGCTGGTCAACCCGCTAATATAAAGTGAACCTGTATAGCCCGTTTATTAAATAAGTCGGGTTATATATTATATTTAATCCGCATAGACGACCAATTTAAATAAAATAAAATTATATGTATATAAAGGTCGAATAAGACTTTTTCTTACTTTAAACTAGGGTTACCACTTCACCATTAATACTTTAAATTCTCTAGTGAATTTAATCAATTTTGTGCATTTTTTTAGTTAAATGGGTTGCAATATTAACCCTTAAATTGGTCTGTTTGTTTAACACGACACGACATATTTATTAAATGGGTTAAGCGGGTTAAAAACGGGTAACCCGTTTAATAAATATGTTGGGTTGGACACGATTATTAAATAGATTGGGTTTAGGTTTGTCTCTTGTGACACAATAAATATCTTGACCCGACCCGACAAGACCCATTAACAGCCCTACAACCAAAACTAAAATGATCTAAATAAAAGGTCGAGAAGAGCGAGAAGGTCGAGTGGGGAAACTTCTTAACCTAAAATTAAGAATTCAAAAACATAACCGCATTAACAATAAAATTTGCTTTTCACTCCATGTGATAAAAAGAATTATCCTCAAAATCCTAGCAAGGGACAAAATGTTTTTCACCAAGGAGCGAAGGCGCAGGGACATCACAAGCATTGTTAATGCAGTTACTAACAAGCTCAAGTGTATTCTTCGTAACACTATACTAAATGAGGGAAGATTGGGAATGTCAACAAGAATGGGGGAAGAAATTGAAAATTTATTTGACCCAATAACCAAAAAGACAAAATTAGTTACAATCTTAGTTTGATTTGCAGTCTCATTGATCTTCCATAGTGATACTTGAGACAAAAAGAAACTCGTAGCATTCTTGTAATTCATGATGAAGCCAAGTTGTAAAGTTGTGAAATGCGCTTACACATGAAATATAAAATTGCAGGATTACATTTCAAGCTCCGTTGTAGTCTAGTTGGTCAGGATATTCGGCTCTCACCCGAAAGACCCGGGTTCAAGTCCCGGCAACGGAATTTTTTTTTTACTTTTTCTTCAGGGCAAGTTTCAATCCAGAAATCATTCATGCTGAAACCAGAGAATCAATCTCCATTGTGATCTCTAATTAGTAATTACCCCAACAGCTCCGATAAACCCAGATTTATTGGATCTGGTGCCATCCAGATTGAGTTTCATAAACCAACAGGTTTCAACCAAGAAGGATATTAAGACAATAACTATACAACCTGGAGAGTTAAGCTTGAGCATTCCTCCATTCATTTGCAGCATTTAAGATGAGTTGGGTAGCATTGGTAGGCAGCTGGAAATTATCCTCACAAAACTACCTTATTTCTCCACTTCCATAAATACCAAGTGAAAACAAAAATACTTCACCATCTTAAATACAAGGAGGCAATGTAGATTTGCACCAGCCAGCAAGCCATCCAAGCCAATCCAATTGAAAAGCATTTCTGACAGTGGTAGGCCAACTAAGAGATTCCCAAATGGTGAGGACTTTAGGGCAATCCCTAAATAGATGTAATAGAGTTTCTACTCACCTTGGGCAAGCATGACAATTATCATTTTCTGTAAAACCTCTTTCTAGCTCTCTGGACATTTGTAAGAAGTCTACCATGAACACTCCATGAAAAGGTTTTTAATTTGGGAGGAATATTCATCCCCCTATTGTTGAAGTTTAAATGGTATAAATCTTGCTGGAATCAACAAGTTGTACATAGCCTTTTCAGTTTTTCCTTTGATTGTGTACATTTGCAAGTTGTACATAGCCCTCTGAGTTAACCAATCAAGAATCTGAGATCTTTTTAGGGAGTTCTCACAGACTCCATGAAAAAGTAATGTTCAGTTAATGTTTATATGCAGCTAGTTCATTGTTTAGATATATGCTGGGTCAATAAGTGTTTCCTTGCTACTACTGTGACGAAAAAAAGGAATAAACATCCATAACGGAGCTATAGAAATGACATCCACAGTTACCAAAATATTGTCAAATTTGTCTTCTTATTGGCAGAATATGTCTGAATACTTCCATAAAACCCAAATGATACATAAAACCCAAATGATAGATACACTAAACCATGGAGAAGAGTACTGTTAAACCGAGACAAGCATGATATAAACAGCCAAGTGTTTGATATGTCTAGATGCTGTGATCTTCAACACTACCTAAAGAAAACTAAGAAATAACACAAGAAGAAACTGGAAGATAGAAAGTTGATAATCCGTCATATGCTTCTTTGAACCTGTATCAGATGTGTAAAGGAGGAAACAATTAAAATCTTATCAAGTTTACAATATGGCAACACAAAAATTACAAAAGCTTCATAGATTATATCTGGAAAGACTACAGAGTTTCAATATGTCTTTGATTAATCAAAAGATCAGTCATTCATTAGAGGAATCATTACGGATACTGGGATGCGATATATTGAGTTACTGAAAATATCACAACATACCATGCCAGTTATATGACAAGAGGACAATATTCATCATCATTGTTATTTTTATATATACCATCCCGGTTCTTATTTTCTGTTAAGATATTCTTATTAAACAATACATCCTATAGTTTGAATAAAGTATGTTTAATTCAACTCTAATTAAACACAGCGGCAAATAACTGGCAACTGTAATCCAGGTGCATAAATAAAAGAATGCATGGATTTTTCTGTTGATCTTTCCGTGAAGCGAGAGTGCATACAGTAAACACTGAACACGCAGATTTGTATGTGTACAGACAGGAACATAACAACACCAACAAGAACACAATTAACTATGTCAACTAATCAAATTGCAGATACCATACCACATACTTCTTCGCCATCCTCAACTGTCCTCTTCCATAAAATCAGCTTAAGAAGATTCAGCTTCAGAATCTTCATCTGTCAAACACAGAATATAGGAGAGAAAAAAAATGCCTTAGAATCTAATGGAGGTAATATGCCTTCAGTACTTGGGAAACAAAGCCAGAATCGTCAAGGTCATTACCCTGAAGATCATCAACCCGGTTGTCTTCTTCATGAAAGTTTCCATAGGGGTTTGGAGCCTGGAATAATCACAACCAAGGGAAAAATAACATATCAGTAAGTTTTAGCAATAAGAAATTAAATTGCCAGACATAGCGAAGGATTAACCAAACGGCAGAAACATTCAAGGACATTCAGCACAACTAACTTGATAGTTCTATTTGAAAGTCTAAAATCAACAAATTCAAGCTTTTAATAATATTAAGCACCAATGAGATTAATGAAAAATGCCATCCTTCAATCCTCCAAATATCAAAGAACAAACAAGACTTGTAGAATTAGAAGATATAGAAAAGCAATTTTCAAGTCCAATAATGGAAGAGTTATTCCCAAACAACATCAGCAATACAATAAAACCTAAAACTTGAAAACAACAATTAAGAATACAAATTGAGTTAAAATACTTGAGCTTGTAGTTTGTAGTGATATCAAATCAAACAAGGCAAACTAAAGGTACAGAAAACGGAATAGAAATATAGTATGGTATCCAAACAATGAATCCCACTTATTTCCAGTAAGTCCTTGCTACATCTCTAAACCTAAAAGAAAGCCTACAAAGGATGCATACTAATGCATATGCCAACACAGTGCTATGTATTCAGCATCATCAACAGATTTAAACACCAGACTTTAAAAGATTTTAGTGCAAATGAAAAACACCTTAATACTTAACATGATGAATCTCAATTAAAACTTGAAAGAAACATAAATAAAAGATCGCAAGACTTACAAAGTTTGGTACAATATACTTGATCTCCCGATGCACATGAGCGCAGAATTGACATATGTCTCCAATTTCTTCATCAAGTATAAGATCGTGTTTCCCTTGACTACAAAGCAAATGCTGAGTAACTTCCTGACCAGGAGGGATTGAGTCATTAGTCTCAACCTGCCAACCAGACATTCAATTATGAACGATCTTATGGAAGAAACAATATAAACTGATGTGAAACAGTACAATTTATAACTGGTTTCAAGTATACGTATTAATACAGCATAGAGCAACAAATAATTTAGGAGTGTTGTTTATGCCATAGTTAAGCATGTACTAATAGGCTATGAAACAGCATAGTTAAGCATGTAGTTTTAAAGAGTAGATTTATAGGAGTGTTGTTTTATGCCAACCTACCACAATAGAATCAGTGGAAACAATCCCTTCAGACATGAGGACAAAGTCATATTCTTCAAAAAGTTTTTCTAGTTCTATCTCAGAAGCTGACTTCTCTGGTGCAGGACTTGGAGGATGACCAAGCGTGAAACACTTTGGAAGAGGCTCATCTCTTGGAGCTTCTTCTTGGGGAGGCCTATAATCCATAGACTTCTTTACAAGGACTCCACAATGTCCTGCCAAAAACATAGAAATTGTTCATACAACAGATCAAAGGTTCTACATTTACTACCAAAATCTGCGCTTCCGCACCAAAATGAACGCGCCCACACATACAGAATGGTCATTCAACACAGAGCCTTACGATTCAACTTTTCTACCCAAAAAAACAAAGAGTTTCAAGAATACTTACTTTCACACCAAATCACAAACTAAACACAAAAAAGATAAAAAAATAAAAAGTATAAAGGTCTTTCTCACTGAAACCGCACACAACATACACAACAAAATAATCAGAAAGGATCAATATTTTCTACTCAAAAGAACCAAAGTGCATCAGAAAATTATCTCTGCAACACCATTAAAGACATGAACATGAGAAAAAAAAAACAGAGGAAATATTGCTCTAGATAATGAGAGAGGGGTGTACCGAGACAAAAATGTAAGCCTTGTATTAAATAAAACCAGAAGCAGAGAGAAGATGCAGTACGGACAGAACAGGGTATACAAATAGGCGCTTAGAAGAAAATACAGAGCATGCAGAGAGAGCTAGCTGGGTTAAGAACAGAGTCTCTGTTCTTTCCCTTTTTTCTTACAGGAGGAGCAAGAGTTCGGTCTTTTAACTTAGAGGGACCCCGGATCGGGGTGGTCCCTGGTAGAACGTGTTTTTGTACCGTTTTCATGGCTCTGAGGTCCTGGTCCTGCAAGGGGGTTTACTCTGGTAGTCTGGTGTGTGATAAGGAGGGTAGAATTGGTATTTGATGGCACACGTGTCCGTGAGTGGAAATTAATACCATATTTGTAAGTTACGGGCTCATTGGCTTTCCTCAAACAGACCTCACTATTTCTGACCAAAAAAAAAAAAAACTGGAGACCATACTGTATCATTGCATGCTTTGGATACTTCAATTTGATTGGACTAAACGTCACAATCAAGCAAGTTTTAGAAGCAAAAAAAACTATTTACAAGAAAACGCTCAAGTCTTTATCATTATAGTGTATGCATCGTTCATTCACTTTTTCTTCATGTGTGTACAATTTCATGACATTGCATATCTAGAACTTACTTGAGACCTCTCGATGCTACTTTTAGCTTGCGATGGGATAGAAAGGATTGAGGCATTTGAGGTTAATAACACCATGGCCAAAGAAGCATGTGCCCAAAGATATTTACCACTAGATTGCCACTTTGAGCCTATGTATATATTAAGCCTTTTTGTTCATTACCACCACAAATCCCTACCTAGCCTAAACACTTTTATCCTACCCTTCCATGGTAGGTGGTGAAGCGATTCGAGAGAATGACTTTATGTTTGAGTGCTTTTCAAAAGAAAGAAAAAGTCAAAAGTGTGAGGTTACAAAAGAATGAGTGTGGGGGTGAGTGATATGTATAGAAAAGAAAGTTCTAAAAAAAAAAAAAAAAGGGTATTACGTAGTATAGAAAAAAAAAAAAGGTGTGAAAATAGAAAGAAAGTTCAAGGAAAAGAAAAGTAAAAAAAAAAAAGTATTACGTAGTATAGTGTGGGTTGTACATTGGGATTAGAGTAAGTGAGTTAGCATTTGAAAGCAAAGTCATATATCTCTACAAGAGAGAGTTGCTTCACCGATTTCCATAGACTTTGTCTTTCCTTATCCTTCATTTCTATTAGCCACTTACCCTTAGCCTCATTACAACCCAATAAAAGACCTCTTGATCTTGAAAGTTGTGGGCTACCTAGCGGAGATGAGATTGAAAAGCAAGCATATGGCGGCGCATTTTGTGAAATTGTTTTCGAGTGAAACACATATAGCCCCTAAACACTTGAGCGGTAATATTTAGTGAACCTATGTGAGTTTAGTGAGTTATGTCGGGTCTTCTATATACCTATTTGATTGTGGTGGATTGATTTGACACATGGTCAACACATGCATATACTTGAGCATTTCTTACATGTGCTTCTTAATTGCCTCACAAATTCAAAAATCTTAAGATGTGCTTACATCTATCTCATGGTCATGTATATAATTAGTTCTTTGAGGATTATGGTTAGAAAGGCTAATACCACACTTTCTTTATGTTTGAGCATTTGTGTTTGAGTTAATAGATTTTTGGCAATTAATTTACATTTAGTTTGCTTGGGGACAAGCAAAGTTCAAGTGTGGGGGTGTGATTATATGCATTTATATGCGTGTAATTATAACTAAAACACTATAAATAAGCAAATCCTCAAGTCAATTATTATGTAATTAATCCACTTTTATTTAATTTGTAGGTGATAAGCGGAATTGCGGAAATCAAGATAAAATGGTGTACAAGTGGAGTAAATTGGAGTTTCAGACAAAAAAAATGAAATAGTAAATCTTGGTCAACCGTGGTCAATGTCCTGAGCATACCGATTGGGACAGAAGAAAATTGTGTTCATCTACCATCTTCTCATTGCTGGGGCAACAGAAGAGGACAAACACAGTAGGCAAGTTGAGAAGCATCATCTGTCTGAATTGGTATTTTCTTGTTCGGATACGGAAGCTGCCAAGAAAATCCCAGCTGCAGTGGCAGAGGACAAGATTTTGGAAGAGATGGTTCAGCATGAGAAACTCAAGCATACATTTGAAAAGATAACATTACTGGATGAAGCCTCATGTTTTGACTAATATAAAGTTCTATGAAGCTGAAAGCCTTTTGTCTCGGTTTAATAGTACTCTTCTCCATGGTTGTGTATCTATCATTTGGGTTTTATGGAAGTATTCAGACCAGATTCTGGGAATAAGAAGATAAATTTGACAATGCTTTGGTAACTGTGGATGTCATTTCTATAGCTCAATTATGGTTTTTATTCCCTTTTTTTTTTTTTTTTTTTTTTTTCCACAGTAGTAGCAAGGAAACAATTATTGACCGAGCATATATCTAAACACATGAACTAGCTGCATATAAACATTAATTGAACATTGTATCAAAAAAAAAAAAAACATTAATTGAACATTACTTTTTCATAGTGTCTGTGAGACTCCCTAAAAAGGTATCAGATTCCTAATTGGTTAACTCAGGGCTATGTGCAACTTTCAAATGTATATAATCAAAGGAAAACTGAAAGGGCTATGCACAACTTGTTGATTCCAGCAACATTTATACCATTTAAACTTCAATAATAGGGGATGAATATTCCTCCAAGTTAAAAACCTTTTTATGGAGTGTTCATGGGAGACTTCAAGGGTCTTTTTGTTTCAAATATCGCAAGACTGCAAAGTTTTTAATTTCTTCCCCCATTCTTGCCGGCACTCGCTATCTTCCCGCATTCAGTGTAGTGTTATGAAAGAAAACACTAAACCTTGTTAGTAACTGCATTAACAATGCTTGTGATGTCCCTCGGCGCCTTCACTCTTTGGTGAAAAACATAATCTTCCTTGCCAGGAGATTTGAGGATATTTCTTATTATCAAATTGAGCGTAAAGCAAATTTTGTTGAGAGATGCGGTTACGTCTTCGGATCCTCAGTTTTGGGTTACGAAGCTACTGCTCTCGGCATTCTCTTCCTTTTATTTAGATCACTTTAATTTTTGTTGTCTAGATGTTTAAATTTGTAATATTTCTTTTATGTTCCAAAAAAAAAAAGAAAAAAAACCCACTAAAAATAAATATTTTGTCATTTATAGATGAGGAAATATTTTGAGTTTTTCTAAATGTACCCAACAAATTTCTAAGTATACCCGGCAGAATAATTTTTATTTTTTATTTTTAATTTATAACTAATTAAACCAACTCATTTCCCCAAAATGCCCTCGAAGACAATGTACCCAGCAAAACAAAACATACTACCCACAAATATCAGGGTCGTAGATGATGATCCTCTTTACCCTAGAATTGTAACTGGATTTATATCATCTTTGAAGTAGAGTTTTAGTACCTTTTCACCTCCTCTCCTTTTGAAACATCATAGAGTGAAACAAAGGGATGGACAGTAAGCAAGTTGAATCAATGCAAGGTAGTCGAAGTAATTCTAGCTTCCCTAAAACTCTTTGCTTCTTGATTATAACAAACTGCGACCCGAGGATCATCATCTAGGACAAATATCTGGGTCTATATTTTCTCTTTACACTGGAGGTTGATGTTTTCGAGGATCATCATCCCGGACTCCCGGTTCATGAAATTTGAAATTGAATGTTTATTGTTCAAAGATCTGGGTATGTTGTGGTTTGCTGGGTATGATGTGTTTGGCTAGGTATGTTGTTTTCTAGGGTATTTTGGGAAAATCTGTTGGTTTAATTAGACATAAATTAAAGGTAATAAAAAAAAAATATTTTTACTGGGTATACTTAGAACTTTACTTGGTACATTTAGAAAGATCCAATATTTTTCATATGAAGTGGCCTGGGCTGAATAAAGAACAAGTAGATTGTGGGTCGGACCAAACTCCTTTGACCCGTTCTAGAGTCGGCCCAATAGGTCATTTTAATCCACATAGAATGCAAGCTCGTCCGACTTTAAATGAGCTGTGGTGATGGTGGTAAAGAAGTAGCTGCAAGATATGGTAGAATAGAACAATTGTATTCAACTATGAATTCAGCTTCAGAGAAGAGGAGATTTATATAAAATCTTCATCCAAATATGAGGCTTCATCCAGTAATGTTATCTTGTGGAATATATGCTTGAGTTTCTCATGCTGCACCATCTCTTCCAAAACCTTGTCCTCTGCGACCGCAGATGGGAGTTTCTTGGCATCTGCTTCTGTATTCGAACAAGAAAATACCAATTCAGACAACCGATGCTTCTCAACTTGCCGGCTGTATTTGTCCTCTTCTCTTGCCCCAGCCATGAGGAGATGGTATATGAAGACAATCTTTTTCTGTCCCAATCGGTATGCTCGGGATATAGCTTGCCTCTCGACAGATGGGTTCCATGCAACATCAAGCAGTACAACCCTTGAAGCTCCAACTAAACTTATTCCTTCATTACAACCTTTTGTTGTAGCTAACATTGCCTTTGCTTTGGAGGATGGATCATTGAAATAACTCATTGAGGATTGGCGTTGCTTTGCATCACATTTTCCATCCATATACACAACCTCCTCTCCTTCCACCCACTGAAACTGAGATTTGAGCATGTCCCTTATCAAGAACAATGGATCAAGCCACTGACTGAATACCAAAACTCTTTCCTTCATAGCTTGACAAAGCCGAATAAGATCAACTGCAAATCTTGCCTTGACTCCACATTCAGGATTTAACTTAATTTCAGTTAGCCTTTCCCAGTCACCTGAATACTCGTCACCCTCATGAAACATAGAGCGCTCTTCAGTAAGCAAGAGAGAAGGATGGATAGTTACTTTAGCCTCTATTCTTTCATATTTGAATGGATTCTTTATCAGCCGAGTTCTGTCAGAATATCTCTGCTGTAAAGCTGTTGGCTGTAGAACAACAACTGAGTTCCTTAACCCTGGAAGCTTATCTTGCAGTATGGTGCCTTTGTAAACATGCACAAATGGGGAAATCATAGCTCTGACCTCCTTGGCTCGCTTTGTATTATCATCTGCAAATTGGCCTCTCCCAGCATTGCTTTTTCTGCCTTCTCTGCCTCGAATTTGGTCCGAAGTCCATTGCTTTTTGTCAAAAGCTCCAAGGCAGGTAAGATTGGTGGTCCATTCTGGCCTCACCAAGCGGACTGTATTGTAGAGCTCCTCAAAATTATTCTGAAAAGGAGTACCAGAGAGGATAATGCGCCTTCTTGTTTCCAGTTTTAAAAGAGCATTCCATGAGTGACTCTGGTCATTGCGAGGATTGTGCCCTTCGTCAAATACTACAAGACCAGGAAATTTAAGAAGGATTTCACTCATCTGCTCAACTTCGAACTTTCGTCTTGAAGAAAGTGGATGTTTTCCTTTCTTGGTAGGGGCTCCACATACCTGCTCAAACAGTGAATAACTAATCCCCAAGATGCTTCTTTTCTTTGCCCAGGACTTCAGCTTCACAATACGGGTCAAGTTTATCATTTCTGAACTTTTACCATCCTTCACAAGATTGCGAGCTGCTTCATCCTCTTTCCCAGTGAAATCAGGATTGTTAAGATTGTGAAAGGGAATGTCAAAACCCCATTTCTTAAACTCCTCTTCCCAAGTAAGGAGCATGGTACGTGGAGCAACGATGAGGGGCCTGCTTGATGGGTTAAAATTCATGTACGACTGGATAAAGATTATAGTCAAACGAGTCTTTCCAGTTCCAGGTGCATGCGATATAATGCATCCATCACCACCATTAGCAGTAGGTTTTTCCAACTTTCCAAGCTGGATTCCACCAGCTAAGTGCCTCCAGATAAATTCAAAACCTTCACGCTGATGAGGGTACATATCACTTTCCACACCAGGGATCAAGTCCCACACTGTGCCTTCAGTATGAGCATGGGAACTAAAGCCAGAATCGTCAGGGTCATTACACTGAAGATCATCAAAGATAGTCCGGTTGTCTTCTTCATAAAATCTCTTCCCAGCTTTTCCATAGGGGTTTGGAGCCTGGAATGATCACAACCAAGGGAAAATTAACATGTCAGATACTTCAAAGTTTTAGCAATAAGAAATTAAATTGCTAGACAAAGCAAAGGATTAACCAAACGGCAGAAACATTCAAGGACATTCAGCACAACTAACTTGATAGTTCTATTTCAAAGTCTAAAATCAACAAATTCAAGCTTTTAATAATATTAAGCACCAATGAGGTTAATGAAAAATGTCATCCTTCAATCCTCCAAATATCAAAGAACAAACAAGACTTGTCAAATTAGAAATATAAAAGGAATTGTCGAGTCCAATAATGGAAGAGTTATTCCCAAACAACATCAGCAATACAATAGAACCTAAAACTTGAAAACAACAATTGAGAATACAAATTGAGTCAAAATACTTGGGCTTGTGGTTTGTAGTGAAATTAAAGCAAACTATAACCTAAAAGTTGAAAACAACAATTGAGAATACAAATTGAGTCAAAATACTTGGGCTTGTGGTTTGTAGTGAAATTAAAGCAAACTATAACCTAAAAGTTGAAAACAACAATTGAGAATACAAATTGAGTCAAAATACTTGGGCTTGTGGTTTGTAGTGAAATTAAAGCAAACTATAACCTAAAAATTGAAAACAACAATTGAGAATACAAATTGAGTCAAAATACTAGGGCTTGCAGTTTGTAGTGAAATCAAATCAAACTAAGCAAACTAAAGGTACAGAAAATGGAATAGAAATACAGTATGGTATCCAAACAATGAATCCCACATATTTCCAGTAAGTCCTTGCTACATCTCTAAACCAGAACGAAAGCCTACAAAGGATGCATGCTAATGCATGTGCCAACACAGTGCTCTGTATTCAGCATCATCAACAGATTTAAACACCAGACTTCAAAAGATTTTAGTGCAAATGAAAAACACCTAAATACTTAACATGATGAATCTCAATTAAAACTTGAAAGGAACATAAATAAAAGATCGCAAGACTTACAAAGTCTGGTACAATATACTTGATCTCCTGATGCACATGAGGGCAGAATCGACATATGTATCCAATTTCTTCATCAAGTATAAGATCATGTTTTCCTTGGCTACAAAGCATATGCTGAGTAACTTCCTTACCGGGAGGGATTGAGTCATTAGTTTCAACCTGCCAACCAAACTTTCAATTATGAACAATCATATGGAAGAAACAATATAAACAGATGTGAAACTGTACAATTTGTAACTGGTTTCAAGTATACGTATTAATACAGCATAGAGCAACAAATAATATAGGAGTGTTGTTTATGCCATAGTTATGCATGTACTAATAGGCTATAAAACACCATAGTTAAGCATGTAGTTTCAAAAAGTAGATTTATAGGAGTGTTGTTTATGGCAACCTACCACAATAGAATCAGTGGAACCAATCCCTTCAGACATGAGGACAAAGTCATATTGTTCAAAAAGTTCTTCTAGTTCTATCTCAGAAGCTGACTTCTCTGGTGCAGGACTTGGAGGATGACCAAGCCTGAAAAACTTTGGAAGAGGCTCATCTCTTGGAGCTTCATCCTGGGTGGATTCATCGTTAGAAGGAGGTAACTGTTCCCCTGACACTTCTCCCTTGTCATAAATCGAATCTACAAGAATCATAAAGGCATTGCAATCTTTTGGTGCTGTAATGCCCTTTTTGTTGGTAAGCTCCCTCACCCTTTCTTTCTCCTTATACAGTTCCGGACGACTACCACCATATGTCTCATCATTGTCTTCCTTTCGTGAATTAATGGATTCTGAAAAGTTGTTTCCTTCAGCCTGGATAATCAGGAAAGTTCATGTCAAAATACAGTCGAACAATTATGTGCTTGTGTTGACAAAAGATGAAAGGTTCTTTACTACAATCTACGTATTAGCTGGGCCGATGTTAGATATATGCATGATACAAACAAAGGAAAGATTGATAATGACGACTCGGAAAAAAATATAAATTTATACTTTCTTACCTCTACACCCGTCTTGCGAGCCCTCTGCACATCAAGTTTACTGCCTTTATCAAAACCAGATTCTGAAGTACCACCATGCGTCCCATCATCGAAATCATGTATCCTATTCTTTGACCTTGCATCATCATTTCCTTTGGCCTGAATCATCAATAAAGATTATGTCAAACTAATATAGTTTTTGAAACACTATAAAGACTAGAGTGTACTTCTGAATAACAGGGTACAGAGATTAATCTATGCAAACCTTAGATTCAGTCGAAGCATTCTCATCATATGCCATAGCAAATTTATATTCATCAAAAAGTTCATCTACTTCTCTCTCATAATCTGGCTTCTCAGGAATAGTTGGCTGCTTAGAAAAACTGAATCTCAAAGGAAGAGATTCAACTTTTGGGGCTTCAAATGCAACTGTAGGTAACCTTTTCCGTTTTGGTGCCCTCGTGCCCTTTTGTTTAGAAAGGAAGCTATCCCCTTCGGACTTTTTGCATTCATTATGCACCTCATTCCATTTACCAGACCAAGTTTTACGTCCAACAGCCCCAGTTTTTCCTTTATATTTGGTGTCATCCTTTAATCTACTAGCAGAACCAGTTTCGGACTCTGCTTTCAATTTACCATTGTTTTCATTTCTGCTATAACCAAAACCAGTTTTTCCCTCACTGCCGAATTCTCTTCTTTTATCCCACCCATCTTTCCTTTCAGCAGATACACCTCCCGCCTTTCCCAGTTTCTCACTTCTGTCATTCATATCATGAACAGAAGAAGAATGTAGATTACACTCATCACCACTTCTGTTTTCCTTCGAACCAAGCCCAACACTTTCTTACTTCCACACTTTCCCATCATTGTTATCATCTCTTCTATCACACCCAATTCTCTCTTCGGCCAACACACTCTCTGCCTCCCCCAATTTCTCAATTCTGTCATTAATATCATGAACAGAAGAAGAATGTAGATTATACCCCTCACCACTTCTGTTTTCCTTCGAACCAACCCCAACAATTTCTTCCTGCCACACTTTGCCATCATTGTTATCATCACTTCTATCAGACCCAGTTCTCTCTTCGGCCAACACACTCTCTGCCTCCCCCAATTTCGCACTTCTGTCATCGATATCATGACCAAAAGAAGAATGTAGATCATCCCCATCAGCATTAATCTTTCCCTTCGGAAGAATCCCGAGACTTTCTTCCTTCCAGACTTGCTCATTTCTGACATCAGTATCGTGAGCAGAACAAGAATGCAGATCATCACTTATCTTTCCTTCCAGACCAACCTCAACAGTTTCTCCTTTGCTTACTTTCTTGCTGCTGTCATCAAAATCATGGCCATAAGAAGAATGCAGGTCATCCCCATCATCATTTCTATTTCTCTCCATACCAACCTCAACACTTTCCTCCTTGCTCTCTTTCTCATTCTTCTCTGTCACTTCACTCTCCTCTTCATTTCCCTCCTCACAGCTATCTTCATCACTCCCGTTACCACTGACATCATCAACATCCTCATTACTTCCACCATCACTCACATCATCAACATCAACTCCTCCTCCTCCTCCTCCCTCTTTACCTTTAGAAACTACTACCTCCTCATCATCATCACTATCCAACAAATCGACAACTTCCACACCATTATCTGAAACAGCTCTCCAGTTGCAACCTCCTTTGTTGCTATCATCTAACCCTAAACTCCTCTTTCTCTTCACACCAACCGCAACTCCTTCCCCCTTTCCCTGTTTCCGACTACTCTCTTGAGAATAAAAACCCTCCGAATCGTCATCAGTCTGTTCCACATGATCAGCAACCCACTCAAAACTCTGTTTCCTAGAACTGGACTCACTCATATGAGAAACAGAAGCCTGGTTGGACCTCCTCATTTTCTTACTCCTTGCTGGACTCACCCCACTGTTGATCTTCATTTCCCAATAACGTTCCATGAGAGCTGTTTCTCTCTTCGACCTTGTTCTGCTTGATATAGGCCTATAATCCATAGACTTCTCTACAAGGACTCCACAATGTCCTGCCAAAAACATAGAAATTGTTCATATAACAGATCAAAGGTTCTACATTTACTACCAAATACTGCACTTCCGCGCCTAAATGAACGCACCCACACATATAGAATAGCCATTCAACGCAGAACCTTAGGATTCAACTTTTCTACCCAAAAAAACAAAGAGTTTCAAGAACACTTACTTTCACACCAAATTAAAAACTAAACACAGGGATTCACTCGTTTTGACAAAAAATCAAAAACAAAAAAGTATAAGGTCTTTCTCACTGAAAGGGTCAATATTTTCTACTCAAAACTCAAAAGAACCAAAGTGCATCAGAAAATTATCTCTGCTACACCAAGATCACACATACCAAAAACAACACCATTGAAGACATGAACACGAAAAAAAAAACAGAGAAAACATTGCTTTAGATAATGAAAGAGGGGTGTTCCGAGACAAAAATGTAAGCCTTGTGTTAAATAAAACCAGAAGCAGAGAGAAGATACAGTACGGACAGAACGGGTTATACAAATAGGCGCTTAGAAGAAAATACAGAGCATGCAGAGGGAGCTAGCTGGGTTCTCTGTTCTCTCTTCCTCTCCCTCCCGTTTCTTAATTCTTACTAGAAGAGCAAGAGTAGAGTCAAATGGAGTCTTCAGTCTTTGTTTGACCAAAACACCCCTTCATGGCTCTGGGGTCCTGGTCTTGCAAGGGGGTTTACGATTGTACTCTGGTAGTCTGGTGTGTGATACGGAGGGTAGAATTGGTATTTGATGGCACACGTGTCCGTGAGTGGAAATTAATACCATATTTGTAAGTTACAGGCTCATTCGCTTTCCTCAAACAGACCTCACTATTTCTGACCAAAAAAAAAAAGTGGAGACCATAGTATCATCATTGCATGCTTTGGATACTTCAATTTGATTGGACTAAACGTCACAATCAAGCAAGTTTTAGAAGCAAAAAAACTATTTACAAGAAAACGCTCTAGCCTTCATCATTATTGTTTGTATTGAAATAAATGAAATAAGGTTTTTCATGTTTAAAGAAAACATGGGAGTTTGAATCTAAGCTGGGTTTTAGAATAATTCTGACGTTTGTTTTCTAAGTGGAACTTCAAGAGACATAAGTTCTCAAGTGTTAGTGGCATTCCCTATTGAAGGGATTGAATTTTTTTATTTTTATTTTTTAAAGTATTTTTTGACATAACGTTCAAGAGACATGATCTCGTAAAGTAGTGTGATTTGGGCCATAAAGATCAATTTTGAATACGTAATGTTGATTTTCTGTTATAGAATGGTATATATTCAGTTTAACATTTTGAGACTTTTTCAACTAACAAACTTTGTTTAGCTCTATCTTTTAGAATCTCGATTACCAACTCGAGTCTCAAAAACGACAAAACATAGTGATTTAGATTAATTACTTATTACGAAGTTGGTGTCTCACTTATTACATCAGCCTCTTCAACTCAATGAAAAAAAATTAACCATCTTAATTTTTTCTAACCCTTTCTGTTGATACAAACTTAATCTCTTGAATGTCGAATTTAATTGTTTCTAAAATAAACCATATATACCGAGTACCAACTCTGAATCTTGCATATCTTGGAGAAGGTGCATGAACAATATCAAACCACTATAAGCTTTCAACCAGTCACCTCCCAAGATTTGGAATTGCAATTCAAGTGTCCTCATGTATGTAATACTAGTGAAACATTGCTAAAGGCTTCAATAAATACCATTAAATATAGTTACGGCTCTACTTAGTGTTACTCCGGATATTACTAGCCTGCACATACTATACAAACTGCTTTACTCACTGTAGTTCAGTATATATATTAACTTTCACTTTCACCAAAATTCTTAAACAAATTAAACGTCACATGATTCTTCAAGGCTTTCTGTTTACTAATTTTAGAATGCAAAAATTTGGAAATCTCCTTCGTTTTTTATTTGATCTATTGATTGCATGCATTTTCAAAAGGATTCAAATAATAAGAAAAGTAGCTGAGATTATGAGGAGATTAGATGGGAGCTGGCGAAATGTCTCTCTCAAATTACCATAAGTTGCATCTTCAAAACTAAAGCTCGTCTTTCTATTGTTTCTCTTTTTATGCTTGATGGGTTGTTGGATTTTATTGCTTTTGGTGAAAGTAGTTTTCAAAGTCCTAAAATAAGCTAATTACTTGTGGATTCCATTAATCCAAAAGCCCCTCTTAGTCATAATGGCATCTGTTGAAGGCCAGAACCAAACTACCCAAGGAGATATGAATTACGGTAGTAAGGAAAATTTGCCAAAGTTCTATTTATATGCGGTGCATAATGCTGGTGGTAAAAAGAATCCTAATAAGTTTGGTTCTTGTATTATTCTCTCAATCTCTCAGCATACCAATAAGTCATTTAGATGGAATTACTGATATGGACTATTAATACAAAATTATTCAGATTTGACAATAAGATTAGAATTTTGTCGAGTTTATAAGTAGCATAATCTGTAACTAACTCATATCAGTCATATGTTAAAGCAATTGGTTTACGAGTAAAGCTTGAGCGAGGTAAGATGTAGTACCCTTGGTTTGCTCTAAGCATTGCTCCTAAACTCTCATATTAATTACAACTCTCCTTGTATAACTGGTGGGTGCTTAGCCAGTACACATAAATTGATCCAAGAAGAATAATCCATATGGATTACTCACATACTAGACTATTTGTTAGTACTTGGTAGATACTTGGATTGCAAATTTGCAACTAGTAACTTGGTCAAACCAAGCAATTTATCTCTATAATGTGAAGTAAATCCTTCGAGTTAAAGAATATATATGTTCACGATCAATGAGCTTATTTGGTTAAAATCCGAAATAGACCAAATGGAGACTTTACTATTTGGAGTTAAGAGTTCATTAACAAAAGTAACATATAGGCATATATAGATGGCATTGCCTTAATTCTATTGCCTACTGTGGTTATATATGAATCCCCCATCTTCTCTAACAACTATCCCTGGATGAAGAAACACTGTACAAAGTCTTCCATGCGTTCTCCTAATTAAACTAGACGAGCTAGCTGGGTCTGTTAGCCAGAGAA
The DNA here is from genome assembly GCA_002564525.1 of Rosa multiflora. Lineage (NCBI taxonomy): Eukaryota > Viridiplantae > Streptophyta > Magnoliopsida > Rosales > Rosaceae > Rosa > Rosa multiflora. Next base: position 198,758 of record BDJD01005283.1, read on the forward strand.
GGAAAATATTGCTCAATCTCAGCTCATATATTAACAAACCTTTGAATAAGGAATCTCTTGAATTTGCTCTTAATAATAAGCTATTGCAAGTTTGCAACTAGCTAATGTGCATATGCATGAGATTAACCCTCCAGCCATATAACAAATCAATTTATAAGATATCATAATACAACTCTTTAACAAATTAAGAAGTACTGATCTCTCTCTAATTAACCACATATATTAGAAGCATTCATCTCCTCACTAATGTTATCTTTAATTTCCTGATATAAGCTCTCAATCCAGAAAGATATTGATTAAACATTCCATTATATCGTTATCAGTAATGTGTCCTTGACCCTTTATTTCACTCTGGTCCCGGCAAAAGATTTAAAATCATGGATAATTATATAAACATGGTACTTTACTACGGTTAGCTGCTGCAATTTTTCAGCATGCAGATACATATTTATAACCTCTGTTGTCTTTTATATGCAGATAATCGGAGTTGCCGATTGGCCAAGGATTAAAGAAACAGTACCTCGATTTATTGCAAGCCTTTACTAGCTATAATATGAGACCTGCACCACTTTTCTGATCTGATCTCGTTTTCTGCTACCTGCTAGCTAGCTTCCTGTGCTGGGAAACCTACATGCATATCAACAATTTACTATTAATACTTGCACCAAAATAGTTAAGGCACTCCAAGGTCCTATTGTTCTTGAAGACTGTCATCTTACTAGTTAGAGTATGCAAGATATTTACCATATCTTTTCTACCATATCATCAGTAATGAAGGTCAGTAGGTGTTGAGTGCTATAAAGAACATAAAGTATATACAAGCAGCGAGGGAGATGGCCGGTGATCAGCACAATTGCAAGTTTGCAACTCCCTTTTGGGGTTGTTTTAATTTCTTACCTTGTTCTACTGGGGTACATGTCTAGCTAGCTTGGATTATTGTATTCAGAAGAAAAATACAAACGCTAAGCTCATTATTATTACCCAACCAAATTAAGAACCAAATAACAAAAGGGGTATGTATAATCATTTTCGGTTATTAACCATGATCGATCAACATTTTTATTTCTCATTTTTTGTTGATCGAGAACCATGAACATGACAAGATTGCTCCACTGAAACCATTCCAAAAGATTCAAAGTTTCAAAGAAGATGATAATATATAATTTTCATACATGGTAGTGTGGAAACGTACGCAGTAGTGTACTGCTGCAATTTTTTCAGCATGCAGATACATAACGTTTGCTGCCTCTTGTAACCAGAGATGCCTATGAATTGGCTAAAGCATCTCTCTCTCTCTCTCTCTGGGTAGCTTTCTCTGGGTAGCTTAAAAGTGTATATATATATATATCCTTCTAAGCTATGAGGATAGCTAGCCCTGCACTACTTTTGAGCAGTTACACCAAAAGGGTTAAAGCAGCAAAGGTCATATGGTTCTTGAAGACTGTTACTTAACTAATTATAGCAATGTGATATATGATGAATATTGATGGAGGGAGACAGCTGTCAATCAACTGATATAATGAAATAATAGAACAAAATTTGAAAACTTAAGGATTTAAGTTGGTTTTTTTTTTTTGGGTATTTTATTTCCCTTTTTCAGTGTTTTTGTTGCTTAACTTGCTTCACTGGTTCTACATTGGATTATCAAATAAAGAAGAAAAATAAAAGCTAGGTTAGGCTTGGTTCGGTTTGGTTCCTTTTTTTGCCTTCAAGTACAAAACCCAAACCGAATCGCTTTTTTCTTTTTTCGTCTTATTTTATTTTGATCTCTTTGATTTATTTTTACTTCTCATTTTTTCACTAAAATAGAATAAAAACCCCAAGAACTATTGTAAGCCCAATAAACCTACAAAGCTTGAGTGTTTGTTTTCGTAAGGGTGCGTCTATTGCCACCTTAAATTTCTTTTCTCAACCTACATTAAATAAACCGATTTCACCCCTTAAATAAAAAATAATAAATAGAAGAAAGAAAAAAAAGCTGCAAAGGCTACCCTTCCACCGTCGTGTATACCCCAACTTTTATCCTTTCATGTTTCCCT
>BDJD01005283.1:221277-233138 GCA_002564525.1 Rosa multiflora
AAAATCTGGCAGAGAAAATATAGTCACTTGACTCAATTTCTCATAACTTTGTTATTATGTTCATGCCTCATTCATCAAAATGATTAAGTAAACCCTTTGATATATTAAATCAATTTCAGTGGGAGAGGAGAGGCAGCAGCCAACCCAAGCAGATATTGATCAAGTGCGAAATGAGTGGGGGAAGTTTGTTGTCAACACATGTGCATAAGCCATGAAGTAGCACGCTTGTTGCTGGTACATTTTTGCTAAAGAAAGCATATTTTTTGTGCTTCTCTGCTGGTAGATTGTCATGCACCATGTGTAGCATGTTTTGGAACAATAGATATATATGTATCAGCTTTTTGATGTCCCAAGTAGATGGGCATGCACTAGAATGCTTTTCTTATTTGCAATGTTGGCTTCAATGATTAGTGGTTTGCAAAGTTTATATTTGATGGTTGGCAATGTTTATATTTGATGAACTAGTGTTCATTGGTAAATGGACCAAATGAATGTACAATTTAATTCAGGAATGGGATGTTCAAATAATCAGACAACAGAATAGAGATATAATGACAACTGCCCGTTGTCTGAATGGCCAAAATTGGGACAAACACACTGCAATCGTTCATATCACACATCAGTTTTTAACAAATCAGTCTCTTCTAATTTATACTCACACAACAGAAGCAATTGAACTTTGTTGTCTAAAAACTAAATCAGACAACAGTTGCAATTGAACTCCGTTGTCCCAAATGTTGATCATACAACAGATATAGTCTAAGCACTGAAGTTTGAGGATCAATCAGACAACACAAAAAATAAAAGTATGTTGTCTGATATGCTTAACATACAACAGCTTGAAACCAAGCACTGTTGTCTGAAGGCAGCGCTTCAACTGCTGCGCAGCTGCGCATGGCATCTGCCGAGCCATCTATCGAGCCATCACACAACAGTTATAACACATACCCGTTGCCTGTTTGCTTATCAGACAACTGTGTTCCACCGTTGTCTGAATTTTCAACAGACAACGGCTCGCTCTACAACGGTGGCACTCCAAATCAGACAACAGTTTCTGTCTGTCGTCTGATAAGGATTTTGGCATAGTGTCATATCAAGCTTGGTTAGGCTCATTCTGCATGTTTTCGAATCCAAGATTTTATGACCCATCTTCAGATTCTGAAGGATTTTCTAGTGTACTAATCAACTAAGATCACTTAAAACAGCTGCAAATAGCCAAATATAGAACTAAACAATAGCAGTGAAAGTGATTATCAATTGAAAAGGTCCTTAAACAGCCCCGTCCTTGAAAAGCTCTATCCCAAGTACATTAGGAAAGCAGCGAAATCCTACTAAAGCATTGCACATCTCTGTGATCTTTTCCATTCTGCTTCTCGGAATTGGCCTGCTCAAAACTTGAAAGATTTAGAAATGCCAAAGCCCTAAGCAAAACAAAGAGAGCTTAATGTATGACAAGTTATGGCTTCTTCCTTCTGGAGGGACCTAACACAACTGACAGTAAGCAGAAGTAGGATTGCAATACAAAGAGATATAGCAAGATTGTCATGCTTTAAGTAAAACAATTGCATTAAGAACTAGGAAGGGGACGAATTCCAACCCTTACATGAAATATCTTGTTGTTAAAGTCATCTGATTATCCCCAAATCATTGCATAGGATTCAAGATATCACTATTCGATCTTCTCAAAATTGATGAGAGGGATTCAAGTATAAACTTATACCACTAGACATTTAAAATCTATGTACGAATTAAAGCAGCTTCTCTACAAGGGAAAACTTGAGGCTTAAGGATCAACCAATGCTTCCAAGGCGTTATAAGGATCTTTTCTTCAAACTTCTTCAGTTGATAATTTTATAATTCATACCAGCCTTCAGCCTTCATTCGATCAAAAACACCATGACTTAATTTTTCATATCACTAAAATTGTAGAATCCATAGAAATCTGCGTTCCGATGGGGAAGAAAATATTTTAATTTGGTACAATCCCACATTAGATAAAACATGGATAAATGGCAGCTTAAAAGAACTACACTTGCCTAAGTTAATGCCGAGCCCAGTAGCGTGGGTTTGTAACTAAGCAGGGCATTAAAGTGAATTGATTGCCTAACCGTGCCAGGAGAGGTGCCGGGGTCTTGATTTGTAGTTCACTTCGGTGAGCACTGCTACGCACGCGCCACCCTCGGGTTAGTAGGAAACCCCATCCTCAATGGGTGGGTAGCAATTCAAACATGAATTTAGCAAATACAATCGGGGTTGCACCAGTTGCACCCCACGGATCAAGATACTCCTGCATCTCACCGTGCGACCTGGCATAGGCCCTCGTCCTACATTCACTTTTTGACTTCACCGTCTCCCCGTGTAGCCAGTCGGTACTGCAAGTTAACATAGGTTAAGCTTATCATCAATTAAAATTGACTACTTATTTTCTTAGAAGGAAACTTGAGGTGTTTCATACATCGATCATATGAAATCGCCCTCAACATTCCCATGACCAATTTTCAGTTAGTATTTTTAGTTAGTTTCTTTTGGTACACCTTTAAAACAAGAACCGAACAATTCGGTTGTTTGCCAGAGTTCTAGTTGACATCGACCTCTCTCAATCTCTTCATGATAAAATCAGAATCACCAGAGCAAATGGTGAGGTCGTTGTGGTAGGCCGGGGTTGAATATGAGTCACCTCCTGATATTTGTAGCAGATGTGGGATTGTAGGGCATATCGCGGCAATCTGCCATGCTGCTCCCTCTGAGAGCCCTGAGGATGCCGGTGTCCCAACTGAGCGTGGCAGGTCCGTCGCGCGCTCTACGCAGAAACGAAGGAAGAAGAATAAGTCGTGCTCCCAGCGACGTCCAAAATTGGACCCTACATCGGGTCTGGAACCAACCAGGAACATCACCTCTATTGTTAGGGCAGAGGTTGAAGCAAATACGGTGGAAGAGGCTCCTTTGATTCCTGAGAACATTGTAGTTTCCAGTGATAGTGTTCCACCAGGCTTCCAAAGACTGGTTCCGGAAATTGACGCGCAAGACTCAAGCTCCACATCAACTCCAGTGGTGTCGGCAGTAGCTCCTCCAATTGTTATCGCAGACTGTAATCAAACCTCAGAGGATTGCCCATTGGAGGAGAGAACTGAGGTGCTAGAAGAAGGTGAATTCACACCAATCCTTTCTAAGAAGTCAAAGAAATTGCTTAAGCAGAATGACAAAACGAAAAAGAAAGTTGTCTCCCGCAAGCCCTCTGGACGTGCTCTCCTTAACAAGGGAGCTAATCTCAAGTGTTTTTAATGAAATTTCTCTACTGGAACGCCCGCGGCATAGAAAATGATGACACGCAACGGGCTCTACGCAAAATGGTTCGTACTCACAAACCGGTAATTGTATGTCTCTCTGAGCCCTATGTTTCAATTCAGTCAATTCCTGTTTCTTTCTGGAACTCCATGGGGCTTGTCCTCATGGCTACTAATGATCGGGGAACACAAGAACCCAATCTGTGGTTTCTTTGTCACAGGGATATCAACCCCGTAGTGGTCTCTTCAACTGCTCAACAGATCACAGTTTCAGTTACCCTTGATGGTATACAATGTATGCTAACAACAGTTTATGCTAAGACAACTATTGTTGGCCGCAGAGATCTTTGGCAGGATCTTATCAATGTCCACTCCAACTTTGTTGTCGGTCCGTGGATAGTCTTTGGTGATTTTAATTGTGTTATGGGAGCTCATGAAAAAAGAGGTGGAAGCCCCCCCAGTGCTGCATCATGCCTTGACTTTCAGCAGATGTGTTCATCTTGTCAGCTTATTGATGTGCATACAATCGGTCTATCTTACACTTGGACAAACCGGAGAACATATGAAAGGCTGGACCGGGATTTTTGTAACTCGGGTTGGATGGATGCATGGAGTGTTTTTGATTTCCGTACTCTAACTAAAGTAGCTTTTGATCATTGTCCCTTGTTATTGACATGCTCTCGACTCCCAATTGTTTCTAAACCTCAGTTCCGATTCCAAAATATGTGGTTGCAGCACCCTGATTTCCATAGTACGGTTAGTAATTTCTGGTCTTCCTTAAGCTTTGTGGGTTGCCCAATGTTTGTGCTTTCTTCCAAACTCCGAGCGCTGAAATTTATGCTCAAAGGTTGGAATGTTAACGCTTTTGGGAATATACATCAACTAGTGGACTCCTCCGAAGCTGCATTAGATCTAATTCAGCATGAGATTTCCAACTTGGGCCCTTTTGAAGACCGGTTACAGAGAGAGACGCTGGCTCATGTGCAGTTTCAACAGGCTTTGGCAATGCAAGATACTCTTCTTAGGGACAAAGCTAGAATCATATGGCTATGTGAGGGGGATCGAAATACTTCATTCCTACATAATATGGTCAAGATTCGAAGGTTGCACAAGTCTCTAGTCTCCCTCCGTGCTGGTAGCACAATCTTGCAGACTCATGAATTAATTGCGGGTCATATTGTCAACTATTTTGAGACAGCTTTCACTAAAGATCATGCTCTTGAGGACACTGGCCTTGTGGAACGAGTAATTCCAAGATTGGTAACAGACTCAGAGAATATTGCTCTCACTTCTTTGCCTTCCTCTGATGAAATACGTAAAGCAGTTTTTTCTATGGATGAGTTAAGTGCACCAGGGCCAAATGGGTATAGTGGAAATTTTTTCAAAAAATGTTGGAGTGTTGTAGCTTCTGATGTAATTTCTGCAGTTCAGAGCTTCTTTACTACCGGGTTCATCCTCCCGCACTTTAACTCCAATGTGATAATCTTGATTCCAAAAAAGCCCGAAGCTGATGGTGTTATTGATTTCAGACCCATAGCTCTGGCTAACTTTGTTTTTAAAATTATCACTAAAATTATTGCCATACATCTCTCTCCTATTGCAGCTAGAATCTTATCCCCAAATCAGAGCGCCTTCACCACAGGGCGGTCCATTGCTGACCCTATTATCTTAACCTATGAATGTATAAATTTGTTAGACAATCGATGCAAGAGAGGAAACATTGCTCTTAAATTGGATATCAGAAAAGCCTTTGACACCTTGGATTGGGATTTTCTGCTTAGGGTCCTCACTTCTTTCGGCTTCGACCCTATTTTTATTAATTGGATTCATGGTATTCTGAGGTCTGCTTACTTATCAGTGTTGGTGAATGGACAGCAGTGTGGTTTTTTCACTTGTTCTAGGGGTGTGCGGCAAGGCGATCCCTTGTCTCCGCTCTTATTTTGCATTGCCGAAGAGGTTCTTAGTCGGGGTTTGAGTAAGCTGGTTGACAGAGGAAAAATTGATCCGATGGCCTGCCCAGGTAAATTAACTCCTCCCTCACATGTATTATTCGCGGATGATGTTATGATTTTCATGCAGGGGAGTTCCCAAGGTATCCGTGCCTTAATGGGTTTTTTAGATGAATATGCCATGAATTCTGGCCAAGTTATCAATAAAGCAAAGTCTTCTGTTTTTATTGGTAAGCATGCATGGCATAGAGCAATTATTATCCAGCGTCTACTTGGGTTCAGAGAAGGTGCGGTACCCTTCAACTATCTTGGGGTGCCAGTATTTCAAGGTAGACCGAAAGCAGCTTATTTCAGAATTATTGCTGATAAGGTTAAGTGTAAGCTAACATCCTGGAAGGGACTACAACTTTCTCAAGCAGCAAGACTACAACTTATTTCTGCTACCATACAAAGTCTTTTGATTTATAGTTTCCAAGTGTATGAGTGGCCTCGTTCTTTGCTTCTTAAGGTTCAAGGGTGGACTAGGAATTTTTTCTGGACAGGAGACCCATTAAAAAAGGGTTCCAACCTTATAGCTTGGTCTAAATGTTGCACGCCAATTGATCAGGGTGGTCTTGGGTTGAAAAATCTCTTTCATCTAAATAGTGCTTTATTGCTCAAGCGCTGTTGGGAGGGGGTTGAAGGTTTGTCCCCATCTGCATGTTTTCTGAGGAGTAGATTCTTGAGAGCAGGTTTGTCCCCTTGTTCCTACTACAAAAAATCATCAGTTTGGTTAGGTTTGAAGAAACTATGGCCTTCTAAATTTTCTAATGCTCGGTGGCTAATTGGAGATGGTGAGAAGGTGTCTTTTTGGAAAGATAATTGGTTGGGTGTTCCTTTATACGCAATGTATAATGTGGACCCAGAGCTCTTGAAGTTTCTCAATGATCAAGTAAGTAAGTTTATTGTTGATAATGAATGGGTGTTGCCTCATATATTCTCTTCTTTTTTCAAGGAGGCTTCTGCACTGATTCTAGACACTGCTATACCTTTGGATGCTCAGCCGGATACAGCAATTTGGTCTGGCAGTTCATCTGGAAAGTTAACTGCTAAAGCGGCATATAAATATTTGTCTCCTCCTGGAGCGATTGTTGATTGGGGAAAACTAATTTGGCATAAATCAATTCAACCAAGGAAGAGCCTAGTTGCATGGCAAGTTTTTAATGGAAGGGCCAAGACTGATAATTATCTGCAAAAAATTGGTGTGCATCTTTGCTCGCAATGCTCCTTTTGCATGGTACACAACGAAACCCTTGTTCATTTATTTTTGGATTGTGCTATTATGAAAGAGGTTTGGGTTTGGTTCTTCTCCCTTTTTCGGCTCCAACTTTGGCAAGAACCAAATATAAGCTTTTTGTTTTCTACTGAGGTGCTTAAGCGGCTTTCCCCTGCATCAAAGCTGCTGTGGAGGATGACTGTGTGCAGCCTTCTCTAGTTCACATGGACTGAACGTAATAGAATCAGAAACAATGGCTGTAAGTTTAATTTGGGGCGCTTTACACAGTGTTTCATCCTAGTTTTGAAGGAAGCTGCTCAGCTAGTCTTTAAACCTTATTCCAATTCTACTTCTGCTCTTCGAATCTTTCTATTGCTGGAATTATCATCGATGCGGTGCAGTGCACAGTCTTTCAAGCATGTGACTTGGATGGCTCCTCCTGCATCTTGGTTGAAAGTGAACACATATGGGTCCTTTAGAGATGCTACAAGCGCTGGATATGGTGGTATTTTTAGGGATGCAGATGGAAATTTTGTGGGTGCTTTTTCAGCCAGAGTTGACGTCCCTAGTGCCATAGATGCTGAGGTACTTGCTGTTATTAAGGCCATTCAGGTGGCTTGGGTTCGTCGTTAGACTCATATATGACTTGAGACCGACTCAATGCTTGTGTTACATTATTTTTCGAAACCCAGGTCTTATTCCTTGGAGACTTAGAACCCGATGGCATAATTGTTTGTTTCAAGCTCGTCAAATTACTTTTCATGTCTCACATATATATCGAGAAGGCAATAGTGTTGCAGATAAGCTAGCAAATTATGGAGCTTTGAATGCGGGATCTCTCTGGTGGGCTTCCCTTCCTTCGTTCATCAGTACTCAATTCAGTCATGATTTTAATTCATGTACTAGTTATCGATTCCTTTAGAGTTGTTTCTTTTTGTTTACGCAATGGTGTAGCAGATTGTCTTGTGCACCTTGCTCGTTTTTTGTCTTCTGTTCATTGTATTGGTTCTTATGTTGCTCGGGGTTCAGGTTTTATGTCCCCCCCCCCCCCCGATACAAAGTTTTATTTTAATAAATGGAACCGGGCGTGGGGCTGAGCCTCCCAGCTTGGCTGGGTTCCAAACCCTTTAAAAAAAAAAAAAAGGATCTTATATTATTAATCAACCAAGCCAATCTTACGCAGCCGCAGTATAAATTCAATCGTTACATTGAATTCAAGATATCACTATTCGGTCTTCTCAAAATTGATGAGAGGATTCAGGTATAAATTTATACTACTAGACATTTAAAATCTATGTACGAATTAAAGCAGCTTATCTACACAAGGGGAAACTTGAGGCGTAAGAGCAAGTTCACCCGTTGGGTCACCAGGGGCAGGAACTATTCACTGCCACTGGATCTTTGCTTCCACTCGTTGGGTTAGGGTCACCAGCCAGTTACTGTTCATCGAATATTTTATTAATTTTTTTTTAGAAAATGAGAAATGTATGATGTAAAAAAATAGTATTGATAAACAATTTGAAAATGCAACCAAAGAAAATTTTATTGGTAGACAAATTAAATGTCCACCGACACTATTTATTTATTTTTTTTTATTTTTATTTTTTAACTCCAACGTGAATTTTTTTTAACTCCCCCGACACTTTTATCACATGCACACCACCGACAATTTTTTTGAAATGAGTGAGTGATAACCCACCGACACTTTTGTGTGTGAAAAATTTCAATAAATAGACATGATGTTTTCACTACATACACACACCATCTGAGCTTAACAAACTTTCACCCTTTTAATATCTCTAGCATTACATATTTCCTAAACTTTATTCGTTTCAATGAACAATTTGTGGGATCAAATTCGACGGTCTCAGGATGAAGATGATGAAGAGATGATGGCCACCAACGCCATTGTCATCGCTGCAGTCGCAGAAGAATCTGGAAACCAACACCGAGGGCGCGGTTCTCATCCGAGTCATGCACCAAATGAGGAACGACTTGGAGAAGAAAGGGGCAAAGGTATGTTGGCCGACTACTTTGTCGACCGGCTAGTGTTCAAAGATCCGGTGTTCCGAATATGTTACAGGATGAGTCTCAATCTCTTCAAGCGTATATCTACTTTGCCAGTATGATCGTTACTTTGTTCAAAGGTCAGATGCTACCGGCAAAGTCGGACTGCTTCCGGAGCAGAAGATGACAGCTGCCTTGCGAATGCCTACTTACGGTGTAGGGGCAGATCAATGTGCTGAGTATTGTCGGATGGCGAAATCCACCTCCGTCGCAGCCCTTCAGCACTTTACACGAGCAATTGTTGATCTTTACTCAGCAGAATATCTTTGCGCTCCTACTGCTGCCGACCTCAGACGACTTCTTGCCAAAGCTGAGAGGAGAGGTTTTCCAAGAATGATTGGGAGCATCGACTGTATGCATTGGCAATGGAAGAATTTTCCGATAGGTTGGGCTAGAGAATATAGTGGTAAGAAACAGATCCCCACTATCATCCTGGAAGCAGTCGCATCTTACGACACCTGGATTTGGCACGCATTCTTTGGAATGCCCGGGGCATGCAACGACCTGAACGTCTTGGCAAAGTTTCGGTTGTTTGATGAGCTTACTGCCGGTAGAGCACCTCTGATCCAATTCCAAGTTAACAACAGATCTCACAGTTTAGGGTACTATCTCACCGACGGTATTTATCCTCGATGGGCGACTTTCTTGAAAACTGTTTGAAATCCTACACGCCCCAAGGAAATCGAGTTTGCAAAGGCTCAAGAGGGGTATAGGAAGGATGTAGAAAGATTTTTTGGTATATTACAGTCACAGTTTGGTATTGTTAGAGGAGCTGCTCGTGGGTGGCATAAAAAGGACCTTCGATACATCATGTTGACGTGTATTATATTACACAACATGATTGTCGAAAATGAACGACCTGAAGACAACAATGATGAGTTGGAGTCCGATGATGAGGAGGATAACAATATGAGGCCCAAGATTGCTGAGGTATGGGAGGGACTAACCGGTAGAGACTTTGATCCTGTTGGTAGAGATGCTCATCATATGAACGGATTCATGGACCGCTACCAACAAATTAGATCTGAGCACAGTCACTCCAACCTTCAGGAAGAGCTCATTCAACACTTTTGGGAATTTCAAGGCAATAGGAGTATCTAGATCTGCTATTTGTGTGTGTTTTCATTTAGTTTTTATGTTTTTAATTATGTTTGTGTGGTTTCATTTAGCTTTTCATTTGTAAGGGTATTATTCCAATAAATTTTAATTTCATCAATCTAATATTACATAAGTCAAAAACCAACCATTGGAATCATAACAATACAATTATTTAAAATATATAACTCCCTAATTTTCCTAATCCTCATCTTCATTAGGAATCCAATTTGTGTTTGTGGGGTCATCCATATGGTTGGGGTTGGTGGATTCACCAGAAGAGAAAAGTGGGGAAGGGACTCCATTGGTGAATGGTGGTTGTGGATAACCACCGGTGAATGGTGTTTGTGGGAAGCCACCGGTGAATGATGTTTGTGGGAAGCCACCGGTGAATGTTGGTTGTGGAAAACCACCGGGGAAATGAGATTGTGGATAATACCCACAGGGGAATGGTGGTTGTGGATAGCCACCGGGGAAAGGAGGTTGTGGATAATATCCACCGGTGAATGGTGGTTGTGGGATGTTAGATCCACGGGCTGCATCTTCAACTTCTTTCTCTGCAATTTTTTTTTGTTTTCTTTGCCAGTAATTCTTTTTGGTTGGCGTCATCTTACTTGTGTCCATCTCCATAATACGCTATTCCCTCTCTTGAATTTTGAATTCCCTCTCTTGAATATCCAATTGCAAGCGTATATAATCTTGTTGTTGTTGGTCACGGAGATGTCGAGCATATTCCTCATCACGTTTCTCCTTGGAAGATAGCATTGATGTTTGGTTGGTTGCTATAGTCTCCTCCGCAGCTGTCAGAGGACTGGAATCATTAGATGCTTTCTTTCCTTTCCGAATAGCTTCTTTGGCAGTCTTCTTTCCTTGAGGCCTTATAGAAGGATTGGGAGTTGCATCAGCGTTTATCTCATCTGCATCTATGTCCAACTGGACATGAGAATCAGGAACGAATTATTGTGTGTGCATCCGTTCAGTTCCTCCCCTGGAGGTTCCTCCACTCGAAGAGGAATGGTTTGGAATGTCATCAAATTGTTGAAACCCCTTAACAATCTCGTAACATTCTAAACTAATGAAATCACCTTTTTTTGGTTTTCCTTTCGATTTGGTCATTGCAGCTCTCCACAAATCTTGTGCTTGACGTCGCTATTTAATTTAAGGGTTAAATACTTGTTACTCCTCATACTTTTCACTGAAAAACAATTTAGTCCCTCGGCTTTTAAATTTAACAGGTAAGTCCTTAAGCTCTCATTTCTCACACTTAAGGTCCACGCCGTCCAATATCTCTGTTATCCACCTGACGTGGCAAACGTTCTGATACCACCCTAGTTCCACATAAGCCAGATAGACGGTAAAAAGTCAAAAATGCCCTGAATCGAATTCAACCCTAACCCCGTTTCGAATCAGCCTGTTCCCCATTTCCCCCAAAAAACCCTAAAAGTTCAAAATCGCTCCTAAACCACTGTTACCTCTTAACCCCGAAAATCTGCCTCCATAATCTCATATTTTGAAGATCGAATCACTCATCGTCGAAGACTATAGTGAAAACCTGAGTGGAATCCAAGGTTGTTGGCGGCGGATAAAGAGAGGTGGATGTGGCTGGGATGGCGGACAACGATATCTGGGTTCCTCGAGGTGTAGAAGGCGGCAATGATGATATCCCACAATATTGTGAGTTCTATTTTCGAATCGAAATGGTTTTAAATCCTACTTTGTATGGCTTGATTGTTTCCATACTAGGGTTTCAAAAATTTTTGGGGGTTTTAAACTTTTCGTGCTTTCTGGGTTGTTCTTTGAGCTATTGATAAAGGATTTAGTTTTATCGTCTTAAAAATTTCTGGGTTTTAAACTTTTGGTTAGGGTTTCGAGTTCTAGGGTTTGCTAATTTTAAAATTGGTGTTTATTTCTTTATTGGTTTCTGGGTTTTGGGTCTAGGGATTTTGGGTATGAAAATTGCTTTGTATGCATGACTTTAGCTGCAGAATGGATAACCATGGTTATTGAAATGGGTTGGTTCGATTTAAATATTGTTAGTTTTGTCACAGTTGAAAGTAGAAAGTGCAACTGCTTTTAATATTGCAGTGAAAGTGGAATTGTTGGTTGTGGTCCAATTTGTGGGCTAGTGGTCCTATATGGCTGTAAAGGGATATGTTTGGCGTTTACCTCTTTATGGCCAAGTATAATAAGTAGTTGGATTATCTTTTTTTG